>VXBL01003400.1:0-15872 GCA_013400195.1 Aramus guarauna
CTAGCCAAGCCAGAGCCAGGACACATGGACTGTGACTGTCAGTGTGAACCATAACCTAGAAAGCATTGATCAGTGTATATTTCTGAGAATCTGTTCCTACGAAAGGAAAGAGTAGTAAATAGCTCTCTGCATGTGCTCAGTGGCACTCTAGGATTAAGCCTGTGCATAGTAAACTCTTTGAAGATAGCAGCAACTCCTACTAGTTTATAAAGTGTTATGAGTTCTTATGGCAGTGTATGTATAATCATCCCTCAAATACTAGGTTAAATTTGTGAGACAAATTTACAAAATTTTTTTCAACCACTCCCCTGCCTTTGCTTTTGCATATAAACTGTTGTAAACTGAAATGACTGGAATTCTTGGATGAGTATGCATTTAAAACCATTGTTTTCAACTGAATTGTATTTCAAAGACTAAAACATCAGTCATTAGTGTTCATAATATGAACTTGTAGTGCTTCATAACCAGTATGGTTTTGGATTAGTTTTAAGAATTCATTAGTATTTTTTTTTTTAATCATCTAAGACATATTAATGATTTGAAAGCTCTACTATCCCAGAATTAGGGTACTTTGCTCTTCAAGGAGTTGGGTTCTCAAGAAAAACATCTGAAAATAATGAGTAATTTTCTAGGTTTAAACCTAGGTAGCCTATAGTTAGACACCCCCTTGCTTTTGATTTTGTGTAGCATGATTGTTGTTTAAACTAAAGTGATACCAAATTACTATAATGTAACTAAGGTTTAAAAAAATAACGGACAGAGAATTTTCCATGTACTTCTCTTTGACACAGACTTGCCTTACAGATGTCCTATCTCTATTTACACTTACTTTACTGTTCATTTTGGAAGGACAGATGATTACNTTTGTTTTTTTTTGAAAGGAAAATGTTTTTTTTTTTTTTTTTTTTTTTTTTTTTTTTTTAGTAAATAATGTTGACAGCAGTGAGCCACATAGTGTGGAATCAGTCTGGATTCTTTGCTTGGCAGGGCAAGGATGGTCAACTATCAGAATACTAGCTCTGGGCTTATTGGTACACTGAGTTCAGTTCCTCTTTCATTTCAGGTATTTCCTGTATAGTCCTCTATGAGTCTTAAGCTCAGGATCTCAATGTCTTAGGCACTCAATTCTGCCTGAAGTGCACAGATTTGAGGTACACCTAGTATGTATCAACTCAAAACCCATTATTAGAAATTTCTTTCTTCCCTAACATTCCCCCCCTACCCCTTAAGGAAGGAGATTCTTGCTTGATTTTTGGAGGAGTGGTGCAGATGCCTCACTCCTGGGGCTTAAAAGCTGTGGGGTCACAGTGGCATTAGGAATTTCTTTGTGTGAACTTACATATCTACATCCTGCCTGTGTCTGTGTCCACGCTCTTGCGCCTAGTCGTTCTTCACAGATAGTGTGGAGAGCCTACTTTGTGTGCTGGCTATTGTTAACCTCATTCTGATACACCTTATTTTCTCTGATCAGCTGTACTGGCTTCTCTTTCCACTTCAGAGCACAAATAATCACACACTGTTTCAACTACATGTTGCTTTTCTACTCCTACCACATCAGTTACTCTTTATAACTTCTGAGGCACTATGCAGAATTAATTTTGTATTTTTCGTCACATGCTTCAGTCAGTCCTGGTTTTATGTTTCTTCCTGCTTTTTGATTGAGGTGATTCTGAAGATTACATGATGATACTGGTGAAATGGATTCAAGACAAGTAATGCAATCTTTGTTACAAGGCCAACTTTCTCAGATTCTCCCGTACCAGCCTAATTGACTTGTCATTTTTGAGGCTTCCAATATTACTTAAATGACAATGCCTTTCATAAATTTTTATAAACTAACTTATAGTGGTCTCCTGCAAAAACTTCAGGAATTTCTGTGTATGTTAAGTGAACATTTCATAGACAGTAGTTACTCCTCTGGTACTCTTTCCAAATGTAGAAGCCAACAGGAAAGAAGAAGAGAATGTACAAATTTGGGGACTGTAACTGTAGAAGTAATAATTTAACAAAGTAAAAGATAAATTAAGATGGTAATATTTTCAAAAATGTACTGATGGCTGATGTTCTTTATATATACAAAGTTCAAAATGGGATGATTATAATATTTTTGTGCTAAGTGTTTGAGCAACTTTTACTAGCATACATATGTTAAATTTTGGTAAACAATTCAAAACATCTTTGGTTCAAATAGACATTAGAGACTTAATGATAAAAGCATCAGAAAATATTCTCAACATATTGCTTTATCAAGCTTTCATTGATTACTTTCGGGGGTAGTTTTTTCCTTCCCCCTTAGGACCTGAGAGAGAAACAACAATTTTGAGGTAATGGAAAGAGAAAGTGGTAGCTGAGCGATGGACTTTTGAAAGTCCATCATGGAGTTTTGAAACTTACGTAAAATTTGGAAAAGATGAGTGGGAGTAACTTGGAATATCTAGAGGTATGTATTTGTTGTGGAAACTTGTAATAATTATTTTCACTGTGTGTGTCTGTGCATTGAAGGTATCCTGAATTAGCAGCTGTGTGCAGAAATCCCAATACTCTAATTTTGTATCCTGGAGGTGAAGCAACCAATTTGGAAGAAGTTGCTGTGATGTCTTCTAGACCATCTGTTATGATCATCATTGATGGAACGTGGAGTCAGGCTAAAGATATATTTTATAAAAATCCTCTCTTCCGACTTCCCAAGCAGGTGAGTAATAATATGTAAAATAAAAATTTTAAGTGTGTCTAGTAGATCCTTGCTTTCTGATCAGCCACAAGGGAGTGTTTTTGTGAGGATAAAAATCATGGAAATCTTTTTTCCTTCTCATCTGTACCAGGTGACAAGATAAGGAAAACTTGAACAATTAAATAAAACAACCTATAAGATTGTGGAGAAAGATGACTGTGAATATTGGGAGGTCTCACTTTATCACTTGACATTTGGTTTTGTTTTGAGTCAATGCGTCTAACTTCACAGTGAATCGTTGTTTTACAAAACTGAAAACTGGTTAATGTAGAAAATTTTTGCCTGTTGCCTAAGAAGTTAGAACATATACAATGAAATAAACTTTTTTTTCCCCTAAGTATTTTGCATTGCAGTGATAGGAAAGCTGGAAGTAGAATTTTGTAGCCTCTTCAGAAAGCATCACACTCTTTCTCACATATTTGATCTCCACCATATTAAAAACTTTCTGACTTTAGCAAATATTCCTTAGAATTTAAGCAGAACAAATAGTGGCCACATGTGTTTTGTGAGTTTTGTTGGGTTTTTTTTGGGGTTGTTTTGATTTGTTTTTTTTTTTTCCTTAGGAACATCAACACCCACCCACCTGAACTGCCAGTAAGGATTAAGCTGTGGTTATACTATTACAGTATACAGCTGTTCCTGCCCTAATGAAAATACCCTAGATTGTAATACAATGTTAGGAACATTAGTGCACATAGGTTCCTGTTGCTGGATTGTGAATGGTATGACACTATTTAAGGAATTTTTTAGTGGATAATTGAGTATGGCTTTGGCACAGGAGTCTTGAATGTAAGTTTTGAAAGTAAAACCTAATCTTGTGTGACTCAGTTGCTGTTATTAAGTTTTTCTTCCGTTATTAGACTGAACTCATTTATATTTATGTCCTATAAACACACCAGGCGGCATTTCTTTATGTCCTACAATGGTGTGTCTGAGTTAAATGCTCAAATTACAGATTTTCTAGGAAAGGCTCTTATTTCACAAACTTCAGTTTTGTATCTGCGTTGTGTATCATTCATAACTAACCACTTCTAAATCCGGAAGTTACCAGTTGGATTCTTTATAAGTTTTTGAAAGGAAAAGCAACATTTTAGTTGTGTAGTTTTGTCATATGCTTGTCAATGGAGTGTGGAAAAACTATTACATTTCTTCTGTGGCTGGAACTTCTCTGTAATACTGTGAGTTTGAATTTGTTTGGAAGTCAAACTTTAGCACTGCCATTGCTTTAGGTTTCCTTGTGTTGATTCTCACAATGAGATTCTTGATTTTGTACCTCCTTGAACTGTCAAATGCAATGAACACAGCTCTTGTGTAAGTAGCTGTCTTAATTGCAGTCCTTGTTCTAGTTTATAACTAGTTTGCAATTCCTCGTTTATTGTGCTCTTTTGAAACTTGTGGAGACTGCAGGCTTTTGGTGTGAATTCACAAATATGTTAGCATTCTGAAATACTCCTTTCCATCAGCTAGCTCAATTTGGCTGTCCGAAATCTCATATAGGAGCAGTTTTGCCACAGATCAAAGTGGGGCAGAATTTTGCCCTGATCAGTTGGGCTCTTGTAGATGGCATGATGCCTAAGAGAGATTTCTACCCATATATTGTTATAATAGTGTGTCTTAGCGGGAAGTTTTTCAATATGTATAAAAAATACTGCCCACTGGGTGGTATATACAAGGATTTTGTTACTATTTCTTAAGTATTTCCATAAGGCTAGGATTATTTGTCCACTTGTAATATGTTGACAAAGCTGCCTTTTTTCATTCAGGGGCATTATCGAAAGTATATTGTAAAAAACCTATTAATACCAACAGTTTTACGAATGGAAAAAATTCTCTTCATCGTTGGATCACCTTTCGATCAGTGAAAAGCTGACTGCCCCTTCAGGAGGGGAGAGGAAGTGGCAATTTGCAAACTTAAAAATTAAAGCCTTATGACTATGGTGTTGGAATAGTTTAAATTGAGTGCTGTTAGTCAATATGCTGCTAATTCAGAAAAAAGTGCTACTGTAAGTCTTATAAGTAATTTGCTTTAGGGGATGAAATCTGTTTTATATCAACTCTGGGAGTTGCTTTTAGTCTCTTACTATAGTATAGCAATTAGGTTATGTTACTGTAAGTGAAATGGAAGAATAGATTTGAGGTTTTAGTCAAATTATTTTGGCCTTCAGAGGAAGATGGTGAAACTGATGGAATTTACATCTAGGAACTTATGGGATTCATTTCCATATATTGCAATTTAACTGCAACTTTATGAATAGTTTTTATGGAATTTATTTCACCGCAATCCATTTCAAATTCTGCAGAACATTTGTCATACACCGAGGCACCTGACCATGGATACATGACTTGCCTTGAAGGGAGAAAGTGTTTCCATTCATACTCTCTTTATTTGGGCCCTGCCAAATTTGAATCACAGATCCTGTAAACTGGCTGTTCCCAATTGCAGCATATTCCTGAGTTAGCAAAAGCAGAAGAAAACACTTTTTCCTAATCTATTCACTTGGAGGGAGGAGCAGATAAAGGGAAAAAAAAAGGTCATAATTGTTGTTTGTTACTTTTAAAACTTGAAAAAATAGTTTTAGCTTTATTAGCCAAAGCCACTAATTATTCCTCTTATTTTGCAGCCCTTGCCCCCACGGTTTTTTTTTTTGAAGATTAATATCTTCAAAGATAAGATCCCATGGTTGCAGCTAAACTCCAGCCCACTATTCCACAACAGCCCTTTTCTATTAATTTGTACTGTCATTAGTGTCCCTTTCTTGAAAACTAACTTGAGGAGTAGCTTAGGTCTTCTAGATGGCCTTCCTTTTTGCTTCCTTTCTCTTATGTACTTGCTGCTGACAGAACTTCCTCTCTGGTACTTGTAAGATAGGTAATCTGTGCAAAACCTGGAACAAACAGAAGTGTATTGCACGTTTTCGAAAGGTGTTTTTTGTCTAGTCATTTTAAAACTGACTTACTTCTGTTGTGTGTAATTCAACTTTGAAGTTCATGCCACCTTCCTCTATAAAGCTGAAACCTGATCATTGTTTTAGTTGGGTTTTTTTTCTCCTTTTTTCTTTGGGTTTTTTTTTTTTTTTTTTCCTTTTTGTCGACTGTCTTCAGTAGTGGATTTTGATTTCTGGAAGATCAGTTATGTGAACACAATCCAGGTGACTGCTGCTTTATCGCGCTTAACTACTACCTCTGTTTGCCCGTAGTCAGTGGTTTTGGCAGATCAGATCTGTAGGAGCATTATGAGAGAAGATTGTGTGTAAATTATCCATTTTGTTATCTATCTCTTCTAGGTAGCATCATCTTTGACTGCTCTTCCATTATGGTGTTGAGAGTAGCTTCTGGGCTCTTACTGCTGACTTACCCCCTGTTTACTAGTCATCCAGATTCTAACCTATTTCTGATTGCAGCAATTATCTGAGAGGACAGAAGTGAAGTTATTAATCTGGTCTGCACATTATCGTTATGGAATAACTTAATGTTAAAAATAAATTCTTTAATATGCTGTTATTTGCAAAATCCAAACAGCTTCAATTTTTTTTTTTTTTTTTTGTCAGAAGTGCATAATGTTCTATTAGGCCTTTTGGGTTATCAGAGTGATTTGACCTTATGGCAAGAATGAAAGAAACCAGTGAAATTTTAGGAGTCATAAAAGATAATATTCAGAGTGTAGGTCCATAGAAGCTCTGAAAACTACCAGATCTCTAATACTTAGGCCTTGCCATACATTTGGGAATTTACTGTGTTCCTTTCAGACTTTTTCTTATGTTTTATGATTAACTTCTTCAGTTTCCCATGTGGGACCACTTCTTGATGCTATGGTTTTTTCTTTCACACTGGACCCCCTGCAGAAGTCTGCTGGTCCAGAATCGTAGAACGGCCCAGGTTGTAAGGGACCTCGAAAGATCACCTAGTCCGCCTTTTTGTGGGAAAGGAAGCCTGGATGAGATTATTTAGTAGCTTGTCCTGTCACATCTTGAAAACCTCCAGTGATGAGGACTCCACCACATCCTTGGGGAGGTTGTTCCAGTAATTGGTTGTTCACACTGTAAGAAATGTTCTTGTATCGAGACAAAACCTCTCCCAGCGCAACTTGTCCCTGTTACCCCTTGTCTTCTCCGTGTGGCTCCTTATGAAGAGAAACCCTCTGTTCACTGTATAGCTGCCCTTCAAGTACTGGAATACTGTGATGTGGTCCCCCCTGAGCCTTCTCTTCTCCAGGGAGAAAAGACAAGAAGTATTGCTATACTAGATGAGATAATAGTCAAATATTGATGATGGTGCATCCTTCAAGTTTGAAGAGACTCAAGTGTTTAATTCCATTTTCAAGTGCTGACACTTTGAGTCTTAAAATTATATTTGCATGATATAATTTTGATATAATGATCTATCCGTGTGAGAAGGTTGTTTTGCTGATTGTGCACGTGTCCTTGAGATGGTTTTGAAGCAATTGGTTTAAACTAGTCTGTCTTACATCTCAGCAGCAATCTTTCCACAGCACTGTGTGTTCACAGCATGTGCTGTCTAAGTGTGGTTATGATCCTGGTAAACAGTGCCTTGAGCCAATACTTTTAAGTACTAACTGAATTGAACCTAGCTATTAAATGCTCATATGGTCTGAGCATCTACTGAAAGTCAAAGGGATGTGGACTAAATACATCTGTATTTTGGCATTTTACCTGCCTAAATTCTTTTATGCCTTGTAGTGGAGCGTAAAATGTAATTAGTATCCATGAGGCTGTTACAATGTTTCCTTTAATAAAATAATGGACAGAAAATATTGATCATTTAACATACAAATGATTCTTTTAAAATTCTGAAATCCTGCCTAATGCAAAATGGAACTGAAAAAGACTTCAAAGTGGTAGGACAAGTGAAAATACTGTAATGAAAGTAAAGTAAGATTCTATGCCAAGATACTCTTTGAAAAGTGAGCAGCAGTATTGACGAAGCTGCACAAAATGTTTTATAAAGGTGGAATGATATTAATGATACAATCACATGCTTAGAATGGTATTCTGAAAAAGTCCAGTTAGAATTAATATTATTCTTAAGATTTCTTCTTTGTTTCTGTGATTTTGAGTGAAAAGTGGTTTTCCTGAGTGTTCATAATTTCATAAGAACCACTGATATTTAATAAGTATTAAAAAAACCCCAATAAAAACCCGAGTTCATTACTTTAGATTAACTTTACTATTACTTTAGATTTCACTAAGATATGAAAATTTATGGGTGTACTGCAGGAAGTGAAAAAACTTTTGCTGTTTACAGACAAATCTGCTCTTACTGAAGGGACTTGTTACACCATAAAGACTAGGTATGAACCACATGAGTTACATCTACATGTGATTTTACAGAAACTTAATTTGCCCATAACAGTTTTCTGGACTTTAAAATGTTTCATTTTGTACAAAATTTTATAGATGTAGGAGCAAAAGTAAGTGTGGTGATGTTAATCTGGAGCCCTCTGTACATGAACATGGATAAAAACATGTAAATACATGATAGTCCTGAAAGTTCAAGAATCAGTCTTCCAGATGCGAATTATTAACAGGGTATGGTGTACCTTCACTCCCTTGCGGTGGGTGCCTATATAGAGGGTTTAAGACTGCAAAACTGAACTGTCAGATATGGTTCATCACGGGTGACTCTCAGACTTTCTTTCGGAGAAAGTTCTGAGGCATCGAGTTATGAAGCAATGATACAAATGATCATACTCTAAGCTCTTGGGGAAAAATATGAGCAGACAGCAGGAATATCAAAAATGTTCCTAGCAGATTGGTTTCTTTGTGCATACTTGAATTCTGCATTGCATGGATCACAGCCTTTAACAGTTGCAGTTACAGGCTGTCTGAAGTAACACTCTGTCCTTTTTATCTGACCTTTTTTAAAGGAGAATAATACTTTGCTATCCCTACCTTTCTTTTATTGCTACTATTCAAATCACATCAAGCTGTTTTAATGGCGTTGTTGGAGTTTTCAAATGCAGAAATAGCTTCCTGCAGGAAAAAAACTCAAAAAACTTTTCCCATGTTGAAGTGTGAGCTAACTGTCTTTAAGTCTCTTAGATCAAATTTAAAGGTTATATTTAGTAGTTTAATGTTATTTCAGCTTTGCTTGTGCTGTCATGGTAGTACAATGCTAAGTCAGCACCTGTGCTGTAGCTGCAAGCAGTCATCTGTGAGACAGTGCTCAATGAAGACACCAGTTGAGCATGGACCAGTGCAAAGACTATGTTTAAGTACTGTGTATTAAACTAAGTTTGGTCATTTTGTGCTGAAATGAACTAGAAGTACTTGTGCAATCCGCTACAACTTCTAAATAGTTAAAATTAGCAGTCCCGTGGTAAAATAATATAGTAAAACTGTCTGTAAGCAAAGATGAGCACTCTTATGGATTAAATTTTGTTCACCCTGTGACTGTGTTACGTTTCACCTTTCTCATTGAGCTAGACATCATGGCTAACACTGTAGGGTTTTTCTGGCTTTTTCCTATTTCTGCATTGTTTCCTGTTATCCTATGTTATAGTTCATGTTTAAATACACTGTAAATGGTTCTCTATCAGAATAAGGAGGTTTTCTTTGATATTTTGAGACTTTGGGTTGATAATGCAATTTCACTGGATTAAAATCAGTAGAATGTCATTATATTTGGAATTTAAGAGGGCAGGGTTTTTTCTCCGAAAGAGAATGAGGTAAATGCGACAAAATCTAAAGAAAAGGGGGTATTAAAGGAAAAGAGGATACAATTCCTGCAGGCATTATCTGCAAATGAAAAAGAAACTGTTATAACTAAAATTCTTCAACAAATGTTGATTTGAGCTTTTATTCAATGTTCTGCAGGTAGAATAGAGCTATTTTAGTAATGAAGAGATTAGCAATTCTTAATTGCAAGTTATACTACAAAGACACAATAAATTGGAGGCATTAGAAGATCACATTTAATTGTGTTCTTTCACAGCATCAATGATTTTGGGTAAAACAAATTGCTATACTGAATGATTTTAAAGATACTGTATGTTATTTTAACAAACTTTGTTGTTGTTTTAAATTAGTACTAAAATCTAAAGATTTTTAATAAAAAGCTCTTTTAATAAACAGCTCAATCAGCAGACCTTTTTTCTTTGAAAAGAATCTTTGAAGCAATTTCAGTTGAGCACTTCCAGAAAGTGCCAGAGGAAATACGTTTATGAATCTAGTGTTTTTAACTTTATCAGAAAGATTTAAATTTATGTCTCTATCCAGAATTATTCTTATTGTCTGATATTTTTACAAATGACAAAGCACAAGCTTGGACAAACTTCATAGCAGAAACTTATGAGATGTGTGGCTTAAGGTGACTTTTATAGTTTTTAATATGATTACATTGATTATGTCTTGTACTCCATGAGCTGGCACCCTCTAGAGTAGCACATTATCACAGGAAGTTTTGCATAGCCACAACTGAGGAAGAGGCCACAAGCATTAGAGTATGCACTGCAGGCTTTCTTGCAACAGCTGTTGTGGTTTGCAAAGGTGATACAGGAAAAGCATTCCGTTAACTTGGAACAGTGGATGCCATTAGTTCAGAGGGAAGAACGTGCTGGTTTGTACAGCAGGCGTGCTTGGCACAGTTAAGCTGGTGGTGTATTGTACAAGCAATCACAGAGCACTGTGGGTGACGCTGCTTCTGGTTATGAAGAGATAAGCATAGTGTGGTGGGAACAGATGGCTAAAAAAAATTGTTTGACCTTCTACTCCTTCAGCACCACAAAAAAGGTTGAAAAAAATTAACCTAGTGACAAGCACACACATAAAAGTGTAGACAAGCTATCCTAAGTACTTACTGTCTTATCAGAAGTAAGTAATACCTGAATTAGGTTTATTTATGTATAAGAGTCCCTGGACCACTGTTGTAAATCCAAGCATCTGCTATCCAAAACCTGAATGGATTATTTCTGTCACCTGATATCTTGTTTTCCTTTTTCAAACAGACAATGAAAATCTCCTTGGGATCACTATGCTTATGCTGTATAGTTGTAGAAGAAAAGAATTATCCATCCCTTGAAAATGTTGATCTTGAGAGGTGGGGTTGGGGATGAATTAATGTACTGGTATTCAGGTATCCAAAAATAATTTAAACTGAATGTACAATGTTGTATGAAAACTGTGAGTGTTTCCCTGTAATTTTAAACTGACATAAATCTAGCTAACAGTCAAGAGAAATACAATTTGAGACAGTCAGGAAAAGTAAAGTGTAGTTCACTTTTAATTATTTTGCTTTTTCTTCTCGTGTTGTTATGCATAACACATATCTAATAATCTCTAATTCTTTGACATTTTGTAGTCACAAAATACTTAAAAAAATCTCAGAAAGTATATTTTCATGTACAGTAATATACACAGTATATTTTCATAACGTTAAAATATTCCACTTGTAATGTTACTATTTGCACAGGTTGTGTGACTTTTCGCTTTGAGCATACTTCACTGTAAATCTGAATGGTATGCTCACTTGTGCATGAGTGGGCATGGTTTGGGGCTGGGGGTAGCTTCATATTCACTTTGACTCTATAATTCTTTGTTGCTGCACTCTTCTGCTACTTAATGGGCATAATAATGTCAGCAGCATAATGCCAGCAAATCATTCTGTCTATTTATACATTCATCACAGCATTGCTGTTACTCAAATACTCAACACCTTACTGTCTTTTCCCATCATGCCTTCACAATTTCTGACACATCTATTTTCTTTTCCTTGTACTTCCTTTACTATATGAAAATTGGTATCATCAGCTAAAATCTGGTTTCTTACAGCAGATCTTTAACACTTGAGGTTTACTGTTCAATTCAGCTTGCACTGTATGCTTAGATCTGCTTGACTAGTGGTGAGCATTTGTGAGCATATGCTTGTACTGATGCAAGCACTAGTCCTCAAATGAATTGATATTTTGATATCTGAGTTAAGATTATGCTTGCAATCTCTCTTGCTGTTCTTCTCTCTCCCTCCTCATCCTTTCATCCCTGAGAGGGGATTTATTTTCCTAACCAGCTTCCTCGGAGCCCAGGATGTGACTTTTAAGGACTTTTAACACATTTGTGTGCAGTCTGGCTTGAGCTTTTAAAAAATCAGAGGTAACTTTGAGATCAGGGAATCATCAGTAAATCTGACTTATTGTAACTAGCATTTTAACAGTTGAAAATGATTTGTGTATTTCTTCTCCTGCAAGAGCAGTAAGAGTACCAAATCCCAACTTGAGAATATGTGGCAGAAGCACACAGAAATGACAAGAATGTATATGTACAGACCTTGATTGTTATTCAGAGATTTTGGCAAACACTGTCTACAGTAATTTTAGTGAATATTTAGAGCTTTTGGAGGCTAGAGTTTTTGATCAGTCTTGAGAGCATCTGTTTGCAGTAACCCTTGGAGAAGAACAACCTTTAATAGGCATAAGGTATTTCAACTGATGCAAACTAGGCACTCTCTATCAGCATTTTTAATGAGGGTCATGAAATTTAAAATCATCATTACAATTTTGTTGTAATTATGCACCTATCAGTGCTTGGCACAAAAATAAAATATCTGTGTCAGGGTGCTAACCTCTTGTGTTGTAGACATAATGATGTGCGTATAAGGACACGCAGCCTCTTCTAAGGGGGCAAAGTCATTCCTACCAATGCTTTAAACTTCCAGGACTCTTGATGCAAAGGAAGTTCTCGAAAGAAGGGTAAAGAATTACAGAATGATCTTTTGGATAGAAAATTTATGTTCAGCTGTAGAATTGTCAGTTTTCTGAGGACAGTCATGCCTCTTTGCCATCTTACCCAGTCAATGCTTGGAAAGTCTGGACATCAGGAAGTCTGAACATCTCCACAGTCTAAGATTATTGCAGTCCCTGATTATTCCTTTAGTACTGTGTGTCATTGGCTGTGTTTCTGCTTATCCTTCCAGATATCTAGGGAGGCTGTGCTAATACCTGTACCAGATAAAGTAATTGAAAAGATGATAAAGAACAGAATTAGAAATCTATGGGTAATTATGCAGTGTTGGGCTAGCCCAGTGCAGCTGCTGAAAACAGATGACATATCTCACAAGTTTACTGGAGCTGTTTACCCATCTGCTTCCTGGCTCCTTCAGAAGAGATCTGACTGAAGCAGCATGTGGATGTCATTTTTGGCAGGTGCCATCACCAAATACCCTCAATAAAACTAAGCATCATATGAAGAAAAAGTGTCTCATAAAAATATTAAAGAAGGTAGCAGTTACTCATCTGTTTTCAGAATGATTGTAATTTTATATTACAATTTGTAGAGATGTCATGAGGGAAGCTCCTAGTGAATCCATGCTGTTCAGCATATTCTGAAGTAACGCAAGGAGGGAGTACTAGTAAAGTGATAAAATTTCATCATGACATTAAGTTATTTAGAGTGTTAATGAGAAGGGCTAGCTGTGAAGAGTTGTAGAAAGACTGAAACTCAGTAACTGGACATTAGCATAGCACAGGAAATTCATTGCAGATAAATAGTAATGAAAGCATACACCAAAAATCAGGATAATTTTATTTTAAAAAACAGAAAACTCTTAACTGTGCAATTTACTCATCAGCAATGAGATTTTGGGATTATAATAACAAATTCCATTAAAACCTCAGTTCAGTGCCCAAGAGCACTGAAAAATTAAGCTTAATGTTAGAAGCACATCTGCTTGCTTGCATGCATGCTGCCTCTTTCAGGCCCACAGCACTCCTATTAAAAAAAATGCACAAAAATTCACAAACACCTAGAAGAGGTTCAGAGAAAGCCAACAAATGATCAAAGTATGGGATGGGTTGCATATAAGAAACAGTGAGTGGGCTATTCTTTAGCTGGAAATACAACTGATCCAGCATGATAAAGATTTATTAATGCATAAGTGTAACATATGGTAAATATGGACCAATTGTTGACTATCCTTGTCAATACATGAAATAAAAAGGCTTCAAAAGGAAAAAGTACTGAGAAATTAAGATGAAGAAATGGTAGTTCTTCACATATGTATTAAAGCAGTAGAATTCTTTACAGTTGGAATTTGTATATTCTTGAAGTTTGGAAAATAATTGGATAAAATCACGGAAGAAGAATCCTTGAAGGGTTAAATTGTTAAATGCCAAGGGGTCACTTCCAGCCTGTGAGATCCCTGGGTGGTTGGAGGCTAGAAAAACTTTCAGAGGGAGTATTTCTATGTGTACTTTATTATAGGCTCCTGCTGTTTATGTTGTTTTTTTCCAATTAGGGACAGATGTAAACCAATACGTGGCAAATTAAATACTCTTCCACCCCATCCCTCCCCCAAAAGAGGAGGCAGAAAAAATGAATTGGGTAAAAAGATGAAATAATGGGAAGGATGGTGAACCAGCAGGAGATTGCCACCAAGGCCTTGAAATTTCATGGTGCCTTAAGTGAGTGGAGGCAGTGTAAATAAGAAGTAGCAACTGGTGGTGAGAACAGTACAGCCCAAACCTCAAGAGAGAGGAGAGAAAAGAAGTCTTTTTTCCAAGAGCCTCCAATCACATCATTTTGCCATGCTAATACAACTACTGTTGGCTCCTTCAGTACTAAAACTTGTTAAAATTAGCAGTCTGTTGTCTTTTTTTTTTTGTTTTCTTCAGGTATTTTCTGCACAGTAATGCTTACTTCTCTTCTGCAGATTCTTGCAGCTTCTGTCTTCTTTCTGGTTTGTCATTGTCTTTATAATTTGGTATAAACTACTTCTTAGAAGATAGAAAACAGCCAATATTTTGCTCTTTTTTGCTTCCTATCTGTACAGCTACTTCTGACTTTTCTTGATCACGTTTTCTTTTTGTTTAACTGTCTCAACGGTCTTTTGTGTTACTTGGTCTACTGTCTTTTTCTTGTTGTTGTTGTTGTTCTGACTACTGGACTATTTGACTTTAAAAGTCACTTCTGTGATTTGCCAGATTCTGTACTTGATCACATTCCTCTTTTTATTTTAGATTTCCATTCCAGTGCAAACTGTATTTCACCACCTCTCCCCATATCACTTTATTTTTAGAATAACTATTTCTTTTATTAAAGTCTTTAATCTTCAGTTTATGAGAGACCTGAAGCAAACTTTTATCTGACCTTACCACCTGAAAGTGGCCAAAACCTTTTCTAGAAACAATTTTCTTTCAGATTTTTTCATGAAAGTTCCTGCTATTGATAAAAGACACTTTGCAACCATTCTGGAGGAATGGTGGTCCTGCAGGGTTAATTATGAATCAAGGGGTCAACTAGATGTGCTTTATTTTAAAAGTAAAATTTTAAAGGCAGCTTTCAGCATTTAAGAAGAAAAAATAGGACTGGAGTTTGTTTCTCTTATTCATATGACAAATCAATTACATTTATTTAAGTTCTGTTTACTTAGTATTTTACTGTGCAAATAAAGGATAGCAGAATTTGGTCCTTAGTTTTAAAATTTCATTCCACAGTCTTTCTCATACCACTGAGCGATTACTAAATATTAATCTAAGAAACTGTTCAATAGTGTAAGTATTGGCTTTCTTGCAGTCCTTGAGCCAGTGAACTTGTGCGTTTGATAGTAATTCTTGCATTTGCTTAAAAAGATATTCTCATTTAAGGGCAGAACCCAAGCATCTAACTACATTATCTGTGTACGTTTTGGACTTTATATACACACGAGACAATATTTCAAATTCAGGACCAGATTTGGAATTGTTAAATTGGCACGTCCCTAGGCAATAACATTATGGATGAGATACTTGATGCTTTGAAATCTCTTCACCAAAGACACCTGGAACACGTCTTTACTACAAATTAAAAAAAAAAAAAAGTTTGTAGGTGCAGTGCAGAAATTTTAGAATTTACCCCTTTTAAAGTTAATTAGAAGTGGGATTTCAATTAGTTGATGTTCTGTTAAGTAGTAGTAATCAAATGTGATGATAGATGAACTTCATACAAGACTCTCAACATGCAGTCTTTGTGGACTTACTTCCATGATATGTAATGTAATACGCTGCCCAGCATTTATTTGTACTTGATTCCATTCCAGCTGAATGGTCTCTGTTCTGCTTAGCTATAAATCTTACCTGTTTGTATTTTACATCATTGGCGACTAGTTCAAGGTGTTCTACAATATATACAAAATTTTCCCTTGCATATCCTGAAAC
>VXBL01003400.1:18893-78115 GCA_013400195.1 Aramus guarauna
CCCTCCCTCCCTCCACAGCCTGGGCTGCAGCTTCCCACAGAGGCACCTCAGCATTGCTGGCTGCTGGTTCCTTCCAGACCTGAGCACTCGCTAGTGCCCTACGACTTCCTCAGAGACTGTTGGTTAGACTCCCCAGCTCTGTTAAGCAGTCCTGGTCTTCCCATAGTGATGGTCCAGGCTACAGGTCCTCCTGAGCTTGAAGCAGGACCTGTCTGTTGTGGAGCTGTCTGGAATTGGCTGTGTCTGGCCCAGGTCACCTCCTCCCACTGAGGTCTGCCCTGCTGCCCCCTGCTACCAAAACCCTAGCAATTAATGCACAATGCACAAGTTCTACGTCTTCATCTCTGTGCTGGGACCTCACCTTGTAATGAATCCTAGATGGAGTCAGAAAGACTCGGGGAGTCAGGTGTGCCTCTGTCCCACAGGCGAAGTGGGAAGGCATCTTCCTGACTTCATTAGGCTACTCCAGGCAACCCGGGTGGGAATGAAGGAGGAAACACATCATAGGTGGCAAGGTGTAGAGCGTAAGCTTTTCCCTTTGAGATAGGTTGTTCCAAAAGGCTGGTGCTGAATGCACAAAACAATCAGCAGGTTGCTCTCAAATGGTACCAGGTTTTTAGTCCCATGCACATTTTCTCACTTCTGCATCAGGGAAGAGGAGTTTAGGGGGCCCCTGTTGCTGGAAATGCTGTTTTGCTGAAGTGCTTTCAACTTATTTAAACAAAACAAAAAGCCCGAGGTTTTTATGATGTCTTCCCATGAGTGATGGGCTGTTAGCTCAGGCATCCTAGCCAAATTCTTCCCAGAGTAATTAAACATTCTCTTAAATTCAATTTTCCCTATTTTTCCAATTGAATTGTGTTCTTTGTTACACAGCTCTATGGGCTTGAAATGAACTGTTAAATGAACTAGAAAAAAATGTGACCTACTAGTAGTTGAGGTAAAGGCTACCATATGCTTCCTTTTTTAAACTTTTTTTTGCATCCAGTTACTCATATTTATATGAGATCTTAGGAATCCTGTGGTAAAATACATCATCATAAAGCTACTAAAATAGACTGCACATTTGCAGTCTATTGCTTTTGAGCCAAGACCTTCAGGGTAATTTTTTTATGAACTTGTTTGTGGCAATAAGATGCAAAGTTTCAAGGTACCACACAAATATTCTTACTCAGCACTGCATTTATAGAAGGATCATTCCTGCTGAGTTTATTTACTCCCTTCTGTCTGACCTTAGTGTAACATTCTCAGTCCATGCATAAGATAAGCATAGTCCGCTAAATATGCTTCAATTTGTGAATAATATGATCAAGTTGTTAAGAATGTTTATTGGTAATTTAAAATATCACAGTATTCAAAAATAAACTCAAAATATTTAATTGTCTTCAATAGAAAGGAAAGGTTTACAAAAATGTGTTACTGATGACAGAAAGCTATGATCTTTGACCTCATAAACTGCTTAATTACAAGTGTTACTACCAGTTCATAAGTGATGTGCTGACTTCTAAAAAGGCCCTAGAAATTTGCTGTGTCAAGATTATATGCTACCTTGAACTCCAGTCAATGAAAGAAAATCTTGGCAATGTATGGGGCAAGGGGAACTTTTCCTTGTTCTCAACTTCTGAGAAACGTGGGCCATACGTTACGATGTGGAAGGCAGTGTGATGAAATATTTATGAAACACTTGTGCATTTCAGTTTCTTTCCCATTGTTCACTGACCATCTTGTAATATGCCTGGGCAGTTGTCAACACAAACTACTGCTTGAGTTTCCCAAGTTTTGATTTTTCACCAAAGTCAGTCACATCACCATCTGCTTTGAGAATGCAAATTCTCTGCCAGTTTACCTTGTTGTTCACATCAAAACTTCATGCTGTGCAAAGTTAGTAGCACTTAATGGATTGACTTCATCATTTCTGTGCTGCCTCTGGTGGGCAAGCATAGGTTCACAGATGCTTAGGGAAGCCTGAGAGTTGTCTTATCAAGCAACGTGCTTGAAGTACTCTCTTCCTAAGGACTCTTTGGAAGAGCATTCTCATTCTTCTTCTGTAGGATTCAGTGAAGGGTTGCTGAAACTATTGGCAGGACTTCACTGAGCACTATATCAGCAGTAGGAAATGAAGGCACTGCACTTGGAGTATGGCAAGCAAGGTAAGGGATCTTTGTTCAAACAAGCTGTCTCAAAACACTCTTGCCACTCTTTTTGTTTAAAAGAACAGAAAAACAAAGTTTAAAAAGCTGTTCCTTTAGGGATCAACCTGCTTTTCAATTCTATGGTTGCCACTGGAGTTACTAGGTAGGAGAAGCCCATGGGGAAAAATGAGGGATTAAATGCTATACAGGAAATGATAAAATGCCATCTGGCGTAAGGCAAAGTGTATAACAGAGAGGATAAAAATGCAAAAGTGTCAACAGGTGTAGGACATTGAATTGTAGTTGGCAGTAGGGTCTTCTGCCAGCACATCAACTGGCAGCAATATCAGAATCATCAGTACAAAATTGGTAGCATGTATAGTTGAGCAGAAGCTGAAATTAATTCTGTTGTTTTTCCAATAACGATGGGCAAAGTCACGAATGAGTTGATAGAAAAACTGTAATGGTTAAAGGTGTGTGAGTAGTTATAATTATATGCTTTTTAACAGAAAGTGGGTTTTGTGGTCTAGTCCTCTGGTATGTTTAGATAATAAAACTTTATTTAGGGTTTTGCTGTTTTCAAGCCTAGAAGATTAAAGAAAGACTAGCAGTCTGTTTCTGAAAGCATGTCCAAAAATCAGAAGAATTTCTTTGCTGGGGCAAGCAGCTACTCTAAAATGTAATTGCCATTTAGATAAATTCCTTCTAGAGGAGGTTAAAAACTTCCTTCTCGTATAGTTATAGCTCACAACCATGAGTGTAATACCGTTTAAGATGTATAGGCAACTGTCTGAACTTTGTAAGAGATGATTACCTGTGATATAAAAATAGCAATATAAAAACATCCATTTGTCTGCATACACAAAATGCCCAGAACAAAAGAACAAGCAAGATAGCAATTGTCATCTGGCTGTGTTTTAGTTTATTCCTTTTCTGATGTCTACTCTCTGATTTATTTTTATAAAATCTCCTATTCAGGGAGCTGAGGAGATGCAGAGAAAAATACGCTCTTTCATCCTCCACAGTTAAGGGACTTAAGCAAGTGAATCTATAAGGACCAAATAATACATAGTGCCAGGTAGTAAATACATTTTATTACAGTCCCCTTTTATCCTCCATTTTCTCTTTTTATTTTCCTATCTCTGTTTTCATTTGTCACAATTTCCAATTTGTAGGAGAGAGATTAAATGCCACATTTTGCCATTGAGCCTAAGTAAATGGATGATGCCTAGTTTAATTCTGCAAGGAAAAGAGGTACGGGGTGATGAATCAGGAGTGCAGGTGGACAGGAGGCAAATCAGAACCCGAGGCAAATCAGAACCCAAGGCAATGAAGGCCAGCCAACAAGGGTTGCAGTGGGGAAAACTGTAGTAATGTAGGTTTCTGAAAGTGGTATGGATTCAACCATGCATCCTTATTCTAATGGAAGAAAAATATGTTGTTTTCACTGACTTGTTCTATAAAGATTTTTTATCTATATGTGTGTGACACTGGTGATTTTACTGATAACCATAGGAGAGGCCAGTTATCTGTAGGCTGTAGTAGTCCCTGCGAGCTTTGATAGTAATTCTTTGTTTCTGCCTTGAGTTCTTAAATTGAGTAATTTTTGATGTAGCAAGAAATCGTGTTTTCATTAAGTAGCTCATATCTTCTGCTGTATAATGACTTGACAGGTAAAGATAATTGTTAAAATGTATTGCATATTCTGAAAGTTTTGATATGTTCAGGTTTAGTTGCGGTCTCATTACAACTGAAACACTCAAGGAAATATTTTGGACCCTGAAGAACAAAGTGGTTTATGTTAGGACTGGCAGAAACTGCTGTTTGAGAAGAGTGAGATCATAGGGAGAGAACTGGGAATTACCTTGGGTCAAGACACCATGGATAGTTGAGATTATGATACTGAGCAATCAAAAAGAGTCTGTCCTTCTGACATTTAGGTTAATTTGAATGACATTGGTCCACTTTGACATTATTCTGGTCATAAGTATGCATTTATTACCTCTCAATACAGTGACATTTTCTTTGTGACTGAAAGGTCACAGGTAATTTGCCGGATGTCAAAAGTGTATGCTATTTTCATTCTTGGGCAGAAACTTTGCTTTTAATTTATTTCTTTGCCATTTCTTTCATAATTATTGTTAAACTCTGCTGAATATCTGAATATCCTTCTGCTAGAGCAATGCAGGAGCAGTTGCAGGTTTTGTACCATTGTGCCCATGCTGAAGCTCTAGTGCAATATGAACACTTTATAAAAAGGAAACTAGAAATATTTTTCATTGTGATTGAGCTTGCTTTCAAATAACTAGATTAAAGGCTTTTTCCTTCTTTTACAGTCTTTCTTTACATGTTCCCTTCTACCCTTTCAAAAGTTCTTCTCAGGAACCTCTTCCACCACCTTTTCCCTTCCCAAGGAAGTGCTTACTATGAGTCACTTATAATGAGAAAAAAAGAAACCAGAGAAAGCAAAAATAATGAGTAGATTCCAAAGAACAATGTCATTGCATTGATGCTACTTTTTGACACAGGTATTTAATTTTCCATTTCAATTTTCTGATATTTGCAGGTAATTAAAGTTAAATGGCTGTGACAATACATGTAATTAAATTTTCTTCCTTCATTTCGTGACCCTGTTCTCTAGATCCATACTCTGCTCACTGACTGCATTTACTCGCAGCACTTTCCTGTTGTATTAATTATTAAAAGAAAAGTGCTGCATAAAATATTGATCTGTTGCCTGACATTCATTTTTTAAATGTAAGCAGAGCAAGAGAGATATTACCAGAAACAATTTCTGGATCTTTTGTTCCCTAAATACAAAAAATTACAATGCATGGAAATTAACTAAAAATGCATAGTCGTTTTATGAAGTGCCAGGCATGCCCTGTATGACTGACACTTAAATACAATTATTGTCACATAACATATCAGTAGTATTACACTAGTCCTTAGTTAGAGGTAAAAACCTCCAGTTTCAGAACTTGAAACCATAACCAGATGGTATTTCAATTATTTGTGCTAAATATATAGTCCAAATATTACCAAGTCAGACCTATCTTCTGTTTTGTCTTAGCTGGTAGAACTTTCCTTTCCTTACAATTTCACTGTCTGTTAGCTCTTAATTTTGTGAAAGCCATGTGGGTCAGCCTCAGGCTGCCTTCTTTTACAGGAATTTGAACTATTACTTTTAGATTAGAACTACATCTTGTCTGTATTTTGACTTTATTTTAATTATCTATTTTAACCGTCGACCATACTATTTAATTTCTTTAATAATAGCGAGGCCTTCTGGTTTTGGTTTTGGGTTTTTTTCGTGCTTCTTGTAAATATTCGTACAAGAAACACAGAGGAAATAGTGAAGGGAACCTTGATTTTCTTTTATCCCTATACCTAAGAAAGGTTGGCACAATTCTTGTTTGCTTTTTTCTCCTTGCCGTTTCCATATGTTTTTTAGAAATATATCGCACAAAAATATCGGAAGGTAGATGCTGTTCTTCTTATCTCCAGTAACAGCACTTAATATTTCTGATTTGTCTCCTGCTTCTCCATCATCCTTTCCTTCAGCCTCCAAAGTGCTTTACAGCATTGGGTAAATACCATCTTACAGATAGAGACTTTGGAGCACGCAGAAGGAAGGTGGCTTGCCTGAAGTTGCACTGTGATTTAGTGAGCTCAGGTTATTTCCTAACATCAAGTTCAGTGTCTTCTCTTTCAGGGAAGCAGGATACATACAAATAAACTTTATTCAACCTCCTTCCAGCGCTGGAGGCTGATACTTACCTGTCACTGTCAGCAGCCTAGTCTTGGCACTTGTGAAGTGCCATTTTAGATAACTTCTACTGATGACGATTTTCATTAATGTAAAAATTCATGTTACTTATCTAGTAAGTTAGATACTTTCCACAGAGCATCAGTACTGAAGAAATTACTTAAATTTTTATATATACTTACTGATTAAATCTTATTTATTAAATGCAGGCCTGAATATCCTGTTTTCTTTTTTTAAAAAAGAGGTTCTCAGGTAGGCATAGGTTTATTTTCCAAATTTGGGGTGGACACTTATTTCATACTCTATGTTTTTTATGCATGGTATAAGTGATGACAAATATAATGGGAAATGGTTTGAAACATTGTGATCCCATAATTTTACCCCTTCCATATTCTATGTAACATTAAGGATTCAGAACGGACATATGCAGGTGGGTGTAAGCATCTGAAACAACTTCAAAGCATTGTTTACTTTGGTGATACTTCTAAAGTTTGCAGGTGTTTCTACTACCTTATTTTGACAATCTAATGAGGAGAAATTTATTTGCAAGATGTGTCAAGTGCTAAACTGTTGAATTCTCTTAGTAACTTTGAGAAGATGCTAAAAGTTTTGAGTGCCTACAAAAACTGTAATGAGATTCCTGGTAAAACCACTTCAGAAGTGGTTGTATAGGCAGAAGAAGTGCCTGTTGTAAATAGTTGTATAAAATAAGTTAAGTGCTAAGGAGGCCACTGCAAACTCTTCCATGTTTTTGCCGAGGTCTTTGATTTCATAGTGCATTGAAGAGAGAAATATGTAGCCTAAGGTATTATTAAGTTGTTGTTGGACTTTCTCAAAACAATCTGCACACATGGTACTAAGTATTTTGAATTACCAGATTCTTCTGCAAGAAAAATTGTGCTTTGGAACCTGAATTTTACCTTAACTTCACACAGTATCATGTGTAATGATGATCAATATAGACATATAGATTAGATTATAGATATATTTAGAAAAGTGAGGTATCTAATTTGGTTGTGATTTTTTTACTTTAGTAGGTATTTAGCTTGCAGTTCTTTAAGTATTTAATTAATGAAACTTTCACGTTTATGTGTCAAATTCTCCAGTCTTTACATAAGCTAAATTACAAAGTAGGAAGCTTGTTATGTGAGAAACTCGTCGTCCACAGATAAATGATGCTATCGATAAAGGGTTTTGTTTACAGTGGTTTTTTCCTGCCCTGTTTCATTTACTACAATCTTTTACATATGGAAAATGTGATGTTATCTTGTATGATCATAAAGCTTTGCATTTTTTCTGGTTTGCTTTTTAAAGGCAGTATTTCCTTTTTATGATTGTTGCTTCCTTGCCTAGCTCTTGTGAAAGAATCTCTGCTGAGCAAATTGGCTGAAGCCCTGTAGGAGCACTCTAAAAACTTGTTTGGTGAGGACTGTGGGGAGAAATTGTATATACCTGTAGGGTTTTTTTGCCAAATTTCTTTCCCTTCCCCTTCCCTTTCCCTTTCACTTTCCTCTTCCCCTTCCCATTTATCCTAAAAATGTCCTGTAGGAATTTGATGTAAGAATCTCTGTCTGAAAAGGACACATTCCTTTTGCAATTTAATTTGTTTCCCTGTCAATCAATTCTGTCTAAAAATGAAAGCATGATCTCAATGAAAGTGAGATATCCGGAGGCTTGTTGTAGTCATAAGCCTCTGGAGTCTAACCTGACGCCATAAAATGCCTGAGAGGAAGGGTTTGTGAGATACACAAAGAGAAAGGTTTTGGAGTTCATTGGAAATTGTCTGAGACAATGTGCTAAATATCTTGTAGGGTCGTAGAAGTTGAACAAATTTCTTCAAGTTTACCTGAAAGTCACAATGTGATCCATGACTTGTTTCACCATGTTCACATGGAACATACACAGGAATGTCATGGATATGTCTAAACATTCAATCAAAAGACATGCAAAGTGGACAGAGATTTTTGTTACATCTATGCAATCTTCCAGGCTATCCATTTGTGATGGTTGTATGGCAGTTATTCCCTCCAGTATTTAGAAACAGAGTGCTCTTAAGATGTCACTTTAAATTAAAGCCAGGATTTTGAACAAAATAACTTATTTAGATTCCTGATTTAAATTTCAGTAGCATGCTGAGACTAAATTTACTCAGGCTGTCTTCTCCATCACAAAGGTAATTTTATTTAACTGCATGAATTTCTATAACATAGAAAATAGTTTGTTTTGGCTTACAGGTAAAAGGTGTTTGTGCCAACTGGATACTGTGTGAAAGATCTTTCCCATGCCTGACTCCCTTTTCTGTCTCTATGTACACCAGCACATAGAGAATGCTCTTCCTTTTCAGCACATTAAAAGCAGTTTTTTCTTAGTTTCCAGAATGATGGGTGAGATAGCAGGATGCATTTGTACTCCTTCTGGGTTTTTTGGTGCCTTTTGAGTTCCTTTAAAAAAAAGGCTTATGGTATTTTTTTCTGGAAGATACTTCTTAAAGTAGCAGTACATATGAACAATAACTACTGCCTATGTTCAGCAGGATAGACGACTGGTACTTGGTTACTTCATTCTCTGAGAGTTGAACAAATTAATTCCCAAACAGAAATTCAGTTCTTATAAGGGCACTATCAACATAAGTAAAAGAGGAGGGGATC
The DNA here is from genome assembly GCA_013400195.1 of Aramus guarauna. NCBI lineage: Eukaryota > Metazoa > Chordata > Aves > Gruiformes > Aramidae > Aramus > Aramus guarauna. Next base: position 27,443 of record VXBL01003400.1, read on the forward strand.
TTAAAATAAGTGGTAAGTTTTTCACAGAAGTCGCAGAAGGATAGGGTTTTCCTCTGCCTGTTTTGAGTTGCCTGTAGTCTTAATTGCAGAAAACAGGACAGACAAAACAAAAAATTGTTGAGTGTGCCTTGTGAAACAGGTATACTAACTTTATAGCCTTTCTGTGTTCTGGGGGATGCAATATTTTCCAAATATAATTTTGCATAATGCTGGATTCTGTTTGGAGAAAAAGCTAGTAAGAGTAATGAGGAAGAAATCAGCATAGAAAAGGTAAAAGATGAGGATATTGACATTAAGGAGATGACTGAGGATAGTACTTAGAACTTTCTGCAAGAGCTCCAGTCCTAATACTTAAAATAAGAGCAAAAATCAGTTGCTTGTCTTTACTGACTTAAATTTTTAAAATTTCAAACAGCAGGTCTTTGACCCCATCAAGGCAACACTTTTGTTTCCATCAGTTCTGAACAGCTGAACAGGATCAGATAGATCTTCACTTGCCTGAGGCACCTCCAAAGAGGGCCATGGCAGAAGAACTCAGTGCTGAGAAATACTAAAGGGTCACTATATTTACTGTAGTTCAAATGCTTTGTTAATGCTCAACGGCTGTAGCATTTGCTAAGAGGGTGTGTGTTGGCAGAGATGCCAGTGTTTATTAAGTTAGTGTAACAGTTTGTGAAAATTGCTGACATTCAAGCTTTTGGAAACGCTGGGTGTTGAGCTACACGTAGAAATGAAACTTGATTGTATGTGTTGCTTCATGCTTCTAATGGCTTGGAAACTAAGCCCCCAAACTCCCTTGCACTTACAAAGAGAATAGATACACTGATTTCAGTGTCTTGGCTAAATTCCAGTGAGTAATTGCATTCAGCTTATCTAAATTCCTCTCTCTAGTTTGAATTGGTTGAAACAGTTTCCATCTTCTGTCTTCTGCTGTTGTTTATTTTGGTGTTAAATAGGCTGCTGTTTTTTCAACTTGACATTGCTGTATTTTGTAAGTAATTGAAATTATTCCAAAGTGTGCATATGATTTGCAAATTACTTTGACAGCTAAAAATTAAAAGTGAATTCTTGTATCATGATATCTGTATCATTTTATGAAGAATTGGTTACAAAAGATCATGATTGTTGTTTTGAAATGTACTTAAATAGAGTATTTATGTATACTCATTCTGCGGTTTTTGAGTGTCATGTAAGGGGTAGGCAATCTGATTTTGTTTACGTTAACTGTGGGGGAACATTTCCATAACTTTGAATTAGGCTTGTTCAGCTGGATTTGATATGTGCAGGTGACAGACAAAGAATTAATCCATCTAGGTAGTGCAGAAGCTTTGATGAGACTGTTGTAATATCCTATCCGAAATTAACTCTGCAAAAAGCAAGGCAAGTGTTAGACCTGTTGACTGAAAATGAGAAAAGTTGTCCTCTGACCCAATAAACTATTTCATATATCTAGGCAATTTTTTTCCCCAGAAGATATTCTTCCCATGTCTGAAATATGTATTAACTATATTAATTTGTTTTGTTTTCTATATTGTTTTGGCTTTGTCTCACCATTCAGTTTTGCTCTAAGTTGATAGAGCTCCTCATTGTATGTTTTAATTCAGTGAATGTGCCTAGTTTCTGATAGACAAACAGTCATTTGGTGTAGTCTATCCAATTTGTGATAGACAAAGGCTTCCCTACTGTATGTCAGGTGACTGAGGATCTCTTACTTAGATACTGTGCTTCTCTGTAGTGAAGATGAGGGTAAAATACATGACTATTCAAAGCAGCCTAAGAGACAAAGTGTAACTGGGAGTCCTGGTTGGGTATTCTCCACCACTGTGCTGTCTGTCTGTGATATTTTCATTTCACTCCAGTGAATATGTCATTTTTCAGAAAAATGGATGAGGTCCACTTGTTTCCATCCTCTCTCACTTTTCCTAGGAAAGAAGAAATTGGGTTGTTGTTGCTGCTGGTGGTGTTAGAAATAGAAAGTTGTCCTTTCGTACAATGTCATCTGTTTGAGAGCTGCACTTAAAGACATTTCGGCTCCACAGCGTAAGCCGGAGTGTAGGCAGATTTCCTTCCATAGAAGTTGTCTTGCAATCACAAATAATTTTCGTTTCTCTGGAGTGCTGATGATCTGCAAAGTTTTTCGGCATGAGCCCCAAGAAATCAACTATAGAAACCAGAAGGCTATTCCAAGCTCCTACAAAAAAACCCTTAAGGCACTGTTGTCAGTGCCTGTGGAGGGGCAAGGCAGTGTGCCTGCTGGTGCTCGATGACATGGTTTCTTTCACTCTCTGTAGAGAGACTCTGTGAAGAATGTGGCTGTCAGCTGTTGAGCAAAAGTGTGGATATGTTTCTGCTCTGCTGCTCCGGATACATGCTGGAGAAACAATGGGCTGAGTTTACCCTGGTTTTTAATACCTATCTGGGAATTTCTAAGTAGGGGCTAAAAGCTCTGTCCCACATAGATCTCTGTATACTTGAAATATCTAGCCTTCCTATTCTGTCATGATGGAGATCCATACATAGTCCCAATAAATGGAGCATAAAAACAAAGCAAACTTTGAGGAACAGCAAATGAAAATATAATTTCATTTTAATTTTCTTTTCATTACATACACTGATATCCAAATTCTACATTTTCTCTCCTAAATCAATTTATCCTCCTTTTGATTTTTCAGTATCAAATTGAAGAAGGTAGTTTATAAAGGCTAGTATGTGTCCACTAGCTTCGTTCTTGAATCTGCCCTGGATCTGTTCCCCAGCATACAGAGTGAATTTGCTATTGAGTATCGAAGTAACTGCTAACATCTTTCATACAGTAGATAAAAATTCTACAGTATGACTATAAATTAAAGATTGTATGATAGGCTTCTAATATAGTATAATAGCAAGCATAATCTGCTAATGAGGTTCTCGGTATAAATTCTTTTTTTTTTTTTTGGCAGTTGGAATACAGACCTAGAGACTAAAGACCCTAAGTTTACAGGCATGGAATAATCAACTACTTCAGCTATCTTTGCTTTAAATATAAAATATCAGGTTTGACTTTATAGTGAGTAATAGACATTCACTGAGTAATTTGTCATACGTTGTACCAATTCATTTGCAGAAATATGGTGAATAGCTGCAGAAAATGAAAATGAGGTTTAAGTGGAGATGACCATTGAATTTGCAGGAAATAACTCTGTATATCATCACCTGTAACTGTTGCTTTCAAATATCTGAGAATACTAAGTATGTTCAGGAGACATTCATTTATATGTGCTTTGAGAACACTGGCACATTTTCAGTTTAATTAGCAGTTGATAATTGTATGACCTGATTAAAACGACAATGCATTCCAGGTAATTATTATGGTAAGCAGCCTTAACATAGCAAAAGCATCAATCTTCACTCAAGGGGGCAAAATGAATTTTGGAAGATGTGATTTTAAAATTGTATAATTAAAATGACACCTCCAGTATTGCAGTTGTAAAAATAATACAAACGTATTTTTATATAATGCAAAAATCATAATGTTAGTATGCTGTATTCTTTACATAACTAGCATGCATACATCTCCTCAGTTTCTCAATCCATGAGTGTGTTCTTTGGCTGTTGAAAGTGATCTCTCCAAACGATCTAAACAATTATTGCTGGAAACTTTTAAAATATTCTGAAATGTGCATGTTTTGGTCCTTCAAGCCTACCCAATAGCAAGACTAGTATTTAAAAAAAAAAATAAAAAAAATCCTTTGCTAAACAAGTTAGGACCTTCTGTCATAAAGGTACATTTTTCTGTCTTCTCTTATGGTTGAGTATACTGAACTTCTATAGCTAACTTATTTGTCCTTTCTAGAATGGCTTTCCTCTTCTCTTGTTGCCTTATTTTTGTTTATTTGATTTTAATTCTTATTATATTGGGATCAGGTAAAGCCATTTGATCTTATTCATGTTTCTTCAGCAGCTTGGATTTTCCCTTTTACAAATAAGATATCTTGGACTTTTAAGAATGTGTGATTGCATGTAAAAGAGATGAAGGAAAATGAAGCATTATAAATAAAATCAAAAATGGGAAAAGTGAAGAAGAAAAATACTGAACAAAGTGAGGAATGCTGGAAAAGCCTCTGGCAAGCAGAATGGGAGCAACATTATGATGGCCATTGGGAACAGTCAGTCATTCTATTGGGAAGAAGGAAAAATAAAATGCTGGGATAAGATTAAATGCTAGGATGAGATTAAAAAAAAAGAAAATTGACTTGCTCTTTTATAATAATTCCTTAGGGTTTGTTGCAATACATGTTTTTTTTGGAAAGGAACTGATAATTTTTGGTTAAGAATAGTGACAACGTTGCTAAAACATTGGCAATTATATTTTAAACATATATGGAGATAGAAAGAATAGTGACAACGTTGCTAAAACATTGTTTGGCAATTACATTTTAAACATACATGGAGATGGAAATTTTAGGAATAAAGGAATAATGTCTGAATTTTCTCACAAAGTCTAATAATGTAATTTCTATGATGTTTCAGCTGCTCTTTACAAACTCAGTAGAAGCTTTTGGAGCTGATGGGCAGTATAGTGGTTGAATTAAATTTCTTTTTCTTAAAGCCTTTAACTTGTAAGATAGAATAGAGTGTTTATCACTTGAGGCAGAGGCAATAAATCATTTTCAAACATGATTTTGGTGAACAAATAGTTCAAATCAGTGACCTAGTACATTATATGAATAAATGTAGTTTCTAAAAGTCTTCCATTCAGGACTTCACAAATAATACTAAATCAAAGTAAATAGTGACTATACAATCATTATACATTGTATGGGATCGTGTGTGTGTTTAGAGTGTACTGTTTGTACAGTAACAAATGGGCAGTTCTTGTCTCTTACGGCAACTCACAGGTATTACAGTATTATACTTAACAGTAGCATAAGATCATTGGCTACTGGGAGACAAAACAGCAAAAAAGGAAAGATGACAACTCACCACAGAGGGGAAAGGGGCTGTGTTTTGCTTAGCGTAGGGAAGAAGTATGTTGTTTGCTATACTGACCTGTTTATTTTAGTAGAGTTTGCTCTTTTTCAGGTGCAGTTGAAAACCAACATTTCAAGTCAATACGTAATTCGTACACAGCCAACAAACACCTGTCTGTCTACACTTGAATGTGCAGCGGTTGCTCTTACTATCATGGAAAAAAATAAGAGTATACAAGAGGTATGTAATTTTAAACATCTGAGTTTTTCTTTTATGAATAGTAGAGGGACAGTGAAGATACTTAGCTATTAATGTCACATTTGACAGTCAAAATCAAAATCCTAACAATGTTGGAATGGTCTTCTTGCATAGCAAACTAAACCAAGAATGTACCAATAGAAACTATTTTTCTTCAGATATTTATTAACTCTAGTATGTTCACATTACTGTGACTCACTGTGTTCCAAAAGTCTCTGTAGTTTCCTTTTCTTCATTCAGAATTGCTATCAGATTGCTGAGGGAACTTGTTAGATACAAAGATCTTGTATGATTGTTTTGCTATTCTTCTTTTCAGTATGTTAAATTCTAGTATGCTATTTTTTGTTCTATCCCATTATGGAATTAGATTGGCTATTTTGCCATAAACAGTTTTCTGAAGATAAACCTGGGCAAGATTCCAAGCTAAAAATCTTGCTTTGATGATGTTTAAAGTACTAGTTACGGTCAGATCATGTCCTGTTACTGCAATGTCCATGAAGGCTGAATGCAGACTACTTATCTTACAGACCTGTTTTACCCTGGTAGCCCATGCTGTGTATGGAGTAATAGGTTATTGAAGACAACTGCTCAACAATCTTCTCAACCTATCTCGTCAATTGCTCTTTTTTTTTTCCTTGTTTTTTTTTCCTTCTTTTTCTTTAGTTGTCTAGTGCTTTCCCCAGACACTTCCACTTTTGCATGTTTTCACCGTGCAGTCTTCAGGTTCATTTGTCTCAGCACTTGAGTTCCCTTTTTCTGTAGTTGTTACTCAATCTCCCTTTTCTTCCCTCTTTTTAACATGTCTTTTCTGTTCACTGATTCTTTCTTGTACCTTTTATGCATTTTCAACTCAGTGGTCCAGTTCCTTTTTTCCTTCTACCTCATTCTTCTTTCCCATCACATTCTCTCATCCTGTGCTACTTTCTTGCACACTTCTTCCTCTAATTCTAAATATTATAAGAGCAACTCAGATTCTCTTGACCTGCACATTACTTTTTAAAAAAAGTTGGTTTATAAGGCAATAAATATATGCTATGCTCTCCACAATACATAATAAAAATCTGTAGAGATGACAGTTGGGGATTTAGCCCAAAACAAGTAGAAGTACTATGGTGTATATTACAGGGCAAATAGTGCAGAGATGCAGTGTTGTAGTTATCTCTTCCTGTGATCTTCTAAGTTCACTTGACATTTCTTACTGCAAAACATATACTGTGTACCAGACGTGTAATATACTAAATTGTACAAATATAACATGCTGGATTGATTTTCATTTTTAAAAAAAGTTTTCTTTTGGGTATTCCTTAACTATAGCATATTGACAACTACTCTGTTTTATCTACTGTGTTAATTAACTATGTAATTAACAGTTAACAACTGTTCAGTTGCTGTAATGTACGGAATTTACATGTGGCACTCTTATGTTACCAAAGTTATACTCAGTGTAAAGTATGATTAGTGTTTTAGAGCAAAGGAAGACATGAGTAAACTTGGCAGAAATTATAGCCTATAACCACTCTAATGCTTAATTTTCAGAAAGCCAGAAAAGCTTGTGGATTATTGAGTTGATTAATGATTCATTGGTACTGAATAATGTGGCACGCAGTGTTTGGAATGAATTTTTGTGCTGGGTCTCGAAGGCTTTATGCCACTGACTTTCTTGTACTTTTTTCGTAATGGTAGATAAAACCCAAAGCTGTTTAAAGTCAGAAGAGTTTATTGATTTTAAATTGTGCATCCTGTAATAGATGTTAGGAGGCAGTGTGTAGATATGCACACCTTAAAATGTTTTTTTACTTCAGTTAAGAACAAAATTGTAGAAACATTTAGATATTTTCACCAGTGTCTTAATATTCTAATAGTGAGGAATAGTATTATTTCAGGTGCTATGAGTTGAGGCTCTTGGGAATGTGTAAAATACCTTTGGATACAACTTGTTAAAAAGGAAAAGTATTTCCAAGATGTGAGAAACTGAAAAAAAAGTGGAGATTAGTATCAATAAACTTTCTATCTTTCTTACATAGGATATTAAAGTATTTACCCTTAAATAGTTAACTTCAGTTAAGATTGAATTTAAAATTACTGGGCTGGCAAATGTCATTGAAAATAACTGGTCCTAGACTCTAAAAAATTTATTTAGTTAGGAGTCAGGTAGGATTAATTTTCATTTTAGCATGTGTTGGTCTCTGAGTATTTACTGGAGTCAAATAACCATTATCTTTTTAATAGATCTGTGTTTTTAAATGATTCTCTGAAGTCAAAGCACAGCAAGGTGATCTTTGACTCTCAAAAACACAAAAGCTGATCCAGTTGGGGACAGCCAATTGAGTGTTTTACTGCATGGAAAGTAGTTAGTTCCTTTCTGCAAGAACTAGATGGCAGAGATGATCTGAATGCCCCCTCACAGCTAGCTCAAAGATAAAATGCTTTTGTAAGACTGTCCCACTGACCTATTGACCTCCTACACTCCTGCAGCTGTGGAATTCAACCCACTGGGTTATGTCTTCCTACCATCCAGCTGACAGCTCTTACGTGTCATCGGAGGAATTTGGGACTGAACAGGTCTTGAGTTTAAGTTTATCCCAGGTCAGGGAATCCTAATTGGACATTAGCCTTTTCCTTGCAAGTTGTGATGCCACTAGTCTGTGATGGAAGAGATCATTAAGATAATATCTTTCTTAATCTTTTGTTACTGACATTAGTAATATCAATTTAATAAGCCTTTTGAAAAAGACCTATGAGTAGTTTTGCAACATAGGCACAGGTCTGCAATCTGTGTGCCCAGAATGTAGTACAGAAGGGTCTGTGAAAGAGATTTAAAGCTCATCCATGTATTCAGTACATTCTGGTGTCCACCCTGGGATGCTCATATCCCTCTCCATTGGATAATGAATATTTTGGTACTTGACCTCCACCTAATAAAAAGGGTTCCTACGTTAAAAATTGCTTCTACAGTTGGCATAGTGTACAGTGTGCCACCTCCGTGTCTGCCTCTGTGACACTAGAGAGTCCCCTCAATGTTACGTTAATTGCATTTAGAACCAGATTGGGACAAAGTGTGTGGCCACACAAGAAAATATGGCTCATAAATTTGAACTCTTTGTAAAAAAAACTGTCCTAGAAACTTGTGTATATTTTATGACAGTGTGGCTATCGTATGCTTTTGTGTTAATTGCTAAATATTGTAGAGTTAAACCCATGACAAATTAGAAATACTGAAATTAAAGTGGGGGTTGTACATTTAATTTTTCCTTTGGTGTGCTGGGACAATGATGGTATGTTTTTCCATCATTAAGACTTCTGTCTTATTCAGGTCCAGGGTGAATGTTTTGTTAGTGTCTGCAATTCCCAGTCCTGTATTCTCTTTTATCCTTACCACTCAGAATTGGCCCAGCCTAGTTTTAAAAGGCAAAATTATCAGTTTCTCAGAGGTCCTTCTATAAATGTTGAAATAGCCAAGAGCTTCACAAACATTCGTGCACTTTTTTATACCCTCTCTGAAGTGAGTGAGTGCTATTCCCAGCATATAAGATGGTGAATCGAAGTCGAGAGCCATGAAAGTTAAAAACGGGCCCTTAGTTTGATGCCCTATTTAAGTCCTGCATGCTCAGAAGAGTCACATTTTACTTGATAGAAACTCAGCTCCTGCTGACTGCAGTAACATTTGTGATTGCTTTACACATCTGCGCATGAGGCCCCGTGATACTGAGTCAGGCAACCAGAAAATGAAGAACCTACAATTAGGAACCACTTGAGATAAATTTGGTTTGTGTGACTTCATTAGTCCTACGTAATTCTGCTGGGCAGAAGCAGGGATACAGTCCAGTCTCCAGGATAGCAGTCCAGCTGCCTTGATCCTCAGTTGCTCTTCTCTTTCTAAAACCCTGCCTCAAGGTATTTTCATGCAAGCACAAACAGCTTAGTTATTGTTACTTATTTTATTACAGCTTATAGTCCGAGCCACAGTAATTGATTGTAGTCTATTGTTAAGGCCAAGCTAAAGCCATAATTTACAGTAATGTAGCTGGGGGCTGAAGTTGGGACTGAGTGGGTCCAAGGAAGGAGTAGAGGACAACAGCAGTTAGGTGGATGTATGTCTGCTATGTGGCTTGTTTTTAGTACATCTCCTATTCAGCTATGCTCTCTGTGTCTCCAAAGGTTATATTTTATCAGCATTTATCATCCAAATTATATTTTATCAGCATTTTTAAGTAGTCTTTGAATACAAAACCTGGAATAATTGATGTCTCTAAAGCAGCTTATTAAAAGTTTGAGGTTTTTGTCTCCCCCCACCCCTTCATCTTTCTGCAGACTATACTCCGTCCACTTCAAGCTTTATGCTCTTTCCAGCTTCAGCATGGTGCCCAGATCCATCACAGCAAGGAGCATCTTCTCAAAAATGGCTTATATGACAAGCCAATGCCAAAGAATAAGCGCAAACTCAGAAGAATGGAGCTTTTGTTGAATAATGTTAAAATATAAGAAAACTGTACTGACAGTACAGTGGGATTTCTTTGCAGCTAGCAAATAAATATGAATCTGGATTTGATCCAAATGGTTGACTGTACTGTAATAAAACAACTTTTAGGCCTTTCATGGGCAAGAGTTTATCTACCAATGTGACAAACAGTAATGGACAAGCTTTTTCATTTTCACAGTAGGCCAGGTGCCTTTGTTCACATGATAGAAGAACATTCTCATTTCCTATAGAAAAGAAGAAGAAAACTCTGAGCATAATTTAGAGTTATTTTATCTCTTGGGTGACAAGTATTTTCCTCAATATGACTGGACAAATTTACTTTGGAGAAGCTTTTGTCAGTACGAAAAGACAAGGAATATGAATGTAATGGAGTGGCAAGGCTTCAACATCTAGAAGTATATTGAATTTTTGCTGAGCATTTCAACTTCAGTATCTAATTACAGTAGGTTTTCAAACTGTAATTCCTTATATTACTTAGTTCAGATGAACATAAGGCATGCTATTTGTACAGTTCTTTTTAACTTTGAGATTTTTATGTCTTACAATATTAGAATTCCTTTTTTGTAAATTTATATACATTTTACAATGCAGTTTAGTTTCTCTCTCAGACTTAATTTTAAAATTAAGCCCACATACGTTTTTACCAGCATCTGAACACTTCCAACTTTAAAAAAAAAAAAAAAAAAGAAAAAGAAAAAAAAGGTGAATGTAAAGAAATTAATTTTGGAATTATAACTCAGGTGCTTCACTTTTACTTGAGCAAAAACTACTCTTCTGCAGAAGCGGATGTTTTATGGATATGGATACATCATATCCATACCCTGACATACAATGATTATGATAGTAAAGGAATTAAACAAGCCAAGTGTAAACAGCCCTGTAAGAAGTATGATGCAATAACAAATAATTATGTCTGGATACAACTACTAACATGATTGCAGATCCATTACATTTACATGTGGTCTTTAATTAGTTCTTCTCTTCTAACAGTGATTTAACTGTACCTCTTTCTAATGGGAATTGCTAGAAGCAGAAGAATTGGGTATTTTTACAAGCTTTGTGAAGTAGTATTTTATGATCTGGAGAGAAAAAGTGAAATAAAGGTTTCGATGTTACTTTCTTCATAAGCGCCTCCTTGATGAAACAGATTAAAATGCTTAATGTTTGTCTTTACTATCAGTTCCACTCTAGGTAAGAACACGGAGCTAATTGGGTACTAATTAGTCTTAGAAAAAGATATTTTGTGTGTAATTTATGAGCTGCAAGGCAAGAAACTACAGAAGAAGGGGTATAAACACAGCTAACCAATATATTAACTGAAAGCATTTCTGCAATTAACTACAGAGGTCAAAATTAGGTCAGAGATTAGTGAAGAAGTTTTAGTTAACCCTGAGCTAATAGTGACCTTTTGTTTAGGCATGGATTAACAATTTAATTTGTCTGGCTATGTTAGCAAAGTTTATATAACCTTTTTCTCTTCTCCTGTTGTAGATAAAATTCTGTATCTGTCACTAAATTCAGCAAACCTGAATTAGTTTTGACAAATCTGAAGCAAAACAGTCTCATGTGATTAATGATAGTGTAGATGCACTTTAGTTCACATTGGAACAGAGAAAGGGCATGTTTATTCCTGTAGCGAGGCACAGCACAGCGATCTCCAGGCTGGCTCGAGGTCTGAAGTTGCAGTCTTGTGCAACTTGCGTGCGCAGCCTTGTGTGTGATGCTGCCTCCAGTTCTGGGGTTGGCATGGCTCCTGCTGGTCTGGGAATTTGTGTCCTCCGTGCTCTGGGCCATGGTCCAAGCATTCCTTAAGGAAACAAGGGTATCAGTTAGGCTTTACTGTTAATGCCATATTTACATATATGGACGATGTTCACATTTAATGTTGTGTATGTTAATTTAGTTTACCTTATTTTAGATTCATCTACAACAGTAGTGTATCTTTCGACCAACATTGTGAAGATTATTTTCCTAGACAGAAGGCTAAATGCGTCTTTTCATAAAATGTGAGTTTATATTCTGGAGAACAGAAATAAATTTGTATGGCAGCCTGGGATTCACAGACATCTGCAAAATGCCTTAGAATTACAGGATCAGAGAAATAGTTGTCTTAATTGAGTTATAATCCTACATTAAATACTCTTGTGCGTGCAATCTGTGCAGAGTTTTCATGTTTTTCAGCAAAGGACAAATTCCATACAGCTTACACTAAGCACTTTCTAGTTTTGTTGATTCCTCTTGTTCTTCTAATTTTGCTCCTGTGGTTAACAGGATTTGTAGGATCTAATGCTGGATGCATGGAAGCCTTTAATTGCTAATTTCCTGTGTTGTATAGTACTGGATCAATCACTATGCAGCAGTTGCTGAAGAAATGAAAAACAATTCATTGCAAACCTCCAGGCTTTTTATTTTTTGAGGTTTTTTTGTATGTCCCATCTCAGCTATAATATAGTGATCAGTTAGATGCAACACAGCAGTCATATGAAATTCAATTTTGGATTTGTTCAAAGCTATTAAACACAAAATACAGTACTTTTTTTGTTTTACTTTTTTTGGTGGAACTTGCCTGGCTTTAAATGTATACAAAGTGTAAGAGGAAAAGTTTAGAAAGTTTCTTTTCAGATCTTTTGGATTCAGAATTTACCCCTAAATACAGTACCTTGAAGAAATAGGTACTCCAATGTCCAAACTCTTTTGATGACAGTTGCATGTGATGAAGTAGCACTCTTTGCAAGCAATTTCATTAGAATGAGTTTAATTTGCAATTTTATTTTTTGCTGTAATGGTCAATCTGTTTCTTTTTTCACTTACCAAAAGATTAATGAGTCAAACCCATCAGTCTAACAAGATATTGATTAAAAAGAAAGGAATGTGTTTGCTTCTTATGTTTGGGTTTTTTTGTTCTTGTCTACTTTGTACTTCTAGATACTGCTACCAAAATGAAATCTGCCTTCTGTGTGCCCTTATGTCATGCTTTGGGGAACTGGTGACATGGATACCAGGCTTCTGAACACATGTAAAAATTTTACAAAGTTGGGCATAGTTAAGTCTCCATATTTTCATAATCTGTAAGATAACATTTAAGAAAAAAGACAAAGCTAGAAATGTTTTGAAACAGGAACACAACCCTCCACATACATTTTGTTTGGAAAGCTTTCAAATTAAAAGTGAAGAGATGCTTAGGATTTTCAAGATTTTACTTATATTGCTTCATAACCCATTGGTATTCCAGCTGGAAGATGGTGTTACCATATTACCAAGAAATAACTCTTTTGTTCCTTTTTTCTCTAAATAAAAAGAGAATTTTTTGACTGACTTCAAAAGGGGCAAAAATTATTTTAAAACCACGGATTTTCTTCTCAACTCTTACATTAGATAAAGAATTGCCTATGCTGCATTATTTTCTGCAACTTCCCTGCTTGTTTTGAAATGTAATTCAAACCTAAACTTTTTAAAAGGGATAGTCGTTCATGCTTTTTCTCCTGAGGTTTGTATTTATTATGCCTACATACATGAATGCACATAAATTATATATTTGTTTCTGCTTTGAAGCAATAAAAGATCTAATTTACTGTGACCATGTGCCACTGCGTCGCTACAGAACTGAATTTGTTCTCATGTACTGGTATCACAAAGAGGTAAGCCCAGTCCTTTTTTGTGCCTTTTAAACACCATTCAGTCAGTTAACGAAGAGATGTGGCTTTTCCTATGCCATTTGAAGAAAAAGGTTCTTTTGTTACCCATTGAAACCTGCATGAAGACTAAACTGCTGTCGCAGTTTCTGAAGCATTTCAGTTTCAGAGCTCTCGTCACTACTGCTTTCTGCAGTAGTGGCTGACTCCTGTTTGCTACCCCACATCTTCCCACACTCTAGCATGCCCCAAGCGCTGCATCTCCAGCTCAGTGTCCTACTAGGAGTAATGAATTGAACATCCTGTATCTCACCCACATTTTTTCCTTCCCCAAATTGTACTCAAGTTGGGGAAAAAAAACTCCAAACAAAACCAAACTGGTTCTTTTCTCATGCAGCCATTCCTCATCTCCCTGCTATGAAACCTGCACCTCAGGGACTTCCATACACCCTTGGCGGAGTTAGTTCTTGTGTCCCTGTTGCAATCCCTCCAAAGCCCCAGCACTTTGTGACCTGAGAGCTGCTGCTTTTGTGGTGGGGGAGAGACGACAGGGGGAAGTAAACAGGTGAGAGGGAGAAAAGGTCTGTGTTTTAAAAGTTGAATAAGAGACTTAGATAAAAGTTGCTGCTTCTGCTAGGGTAAGACTACTATAAAGCTTGATACTCATCACTATGTCATGGTGTTCACTTAATAGCGAGATTGTTCTAACAGTTTGACTTGTTTGTGGAATATATCCTATGACAGCTGCTCTGCTTTACTTGGTTAAGATTCACTAAATATTTCTTTGGATCCCTTTATACTTCTTAAAAGTTGCTAACTAGTTTTCTGTGTGAGAAGGTACTTTTATCACCAAGCAACAAAAAACCTGCTATACCTGTGGGCAGCAATGCTTGCAGCACAGTTATAAGTTGATCTATATACACTACTTGATCTGCTTGCACCATGCATACTGCACATCTTCTGTCGTGGATGTAAGAGGCAGCAGATGCTCAGCTGGAAGTAGCTTTGAACTGTTCTCTCTGCCCATGTAAGTAATAATTAAAAACCTCAGTAGCTCTAACAGACCATATGCTATGCTGTGGCCTACTGTGTCTGCAAGGACAGGTAACATATTTTAGCTTTTATAGCTGAACTGAAACTGGGACTTTATCTGACATATGAAAGGTTCTGTTAGGCTTGAATACTAGGATTTTCTTTCAATAAAGAGGTGTATCAAAGAGTATATACAAAAGATTTAAAGCACGTGAAGGCATATGTACTCCTTTATGTATTAGTGGAGCAGATCAACTTAGAATATTTGCCAAATTAATAATATATAAACCATTTGCACATATGCATGCATGTAAATGTAGATTGTGTGTTTACAAAATACGTAAATAATTAGTATATGTTATCACCATCTTTTAAATCGGTTTTAAAAGTAAAATTAAAAAAAGAAAGGAAAAAGAAGTCACTGTTTTGAGTTGTTTTCCTTGTAGGAAAGGGTCTTATATAGAGAGCAGATGTGTAGATAGAAGTAATAGTAGATTTCTAGGGGAGGGGTTTAATATGGTGTTTTATACATTTTTAAATGGATGTGATGAGAAAGGGGTCATGTACTGGTTGTGATTAAGCATTGGCAGAATTGAGGTCATTTACATTACATTTGAATCCTTTCCGTAATTACTAGCAGAAGGCAATGAGGAAAAAGTGATACTGTAGTATATTAATTTATCAACTTACGGTACTTTATTATACTTAAAGTAGTCCTCTAAGGGATTTTAACTTTACAAAAAAACAAGTTCCCTGTTCTTTTCAGGGATTAGATAGGATGTCTTGAGTCAGTGCTAGATGTGCTGATACATGCCAAATGTGGAATCAGTATTATGAGGAATACTAAGTTTAGCTGAAAAGATCATTTATATAATTTTCCCTAGAAAGGTTATGTGGATTTCCTCTTTCATGAAGAGTATCTATGGAGTAGTGCCTATGGGTTTTTTCCATTTGAGTGTAGTAAAGTTATGTGGAACTGGATTCTAACTTGTCATTCTGTTTGATTCTAGATTGTATCAATAGTGGGTTTGTTAATGGAAAGTGCTGGTGGTGAAGCATTAGTCAAAAAAAATGAACACTTACAGTTTGTGACCTATGCCTTATTCAAAGACATTTTCTTTTTCTTTGAGCAGGCATTTGTAATAGACAAAATACGTACTTCAGTTGGTCTTGAAACAGTTGTGAGATCCTTGTTGTGCTTGGCGTTGTTCACCTGTCTCCCCCAGACAGACAGCAGTTCTCCTCCCTGGGATTCATGCCGCTGGTCTCCCTGTGATCAGTGAGAGTTTCACATTCTTTGGCCGTGCAGGCTGAACTTACACCTCTGCCTGCAAAACTATATCATCCCTGCCTCTCTGTTCAGACAGCAGTCATGTTTCTTTTTTGACCCCGTCGTCACTATGGAGTCACAGATGATGTTTTGCAGAACTGTGCTGGCACCGTTGGGGCATTACGTGCTTTTGATGTGAAGAAGGATAACATGGTGTAAACGTAAATTTCTGTTGCAGTTACTGTTCACTAGGAGTTTATTTGAAATGGAAAAAATAAAAAGTCAATATTTGTCCAATGATAAATGACCAAATATGAAAGCAAACTTTTAAGGACCAGTTTTTACACCTTGCCTAGGAGCAGGTAACAGGAGGCCCTTGCTTACGCGCCCTTCACAAGATGCAAAGGAAATCACAGCCCTTCTGTTCAAGGGAATAGAAGAACAGTTCCTTTTCTCTATCTCTAGAGGCACATACCACTTCAAAGACAGAGGGATAGTGGCATGACTATTGTATACAGTGTTACAACATTTTTGAGCTATATTACCACTGTGAAAGTGAATTTGTGGATGGATGCAACCTTTTCTTTAGGTTATGTCCTCTTTTAAGTTTTTAAGGGCTTTACAGAAAGTGGAAGTTAAGCGTGTTTAAAAAAATCAAAGAAGAGAAGCATTCACTCAACTGGCAGCATTGTTTGCTTCAGACATAAACTGATCTGAATTACCGTTGTTGTTTTCACAGTGTGTATATGAGAAAATGACAACTAATTCAAAGTGATAACATTTGAAGACTGGGAGTTTCTGGTTTTGTTTGGGGTTTTTTGAGGTAGCTCTAAAATTCAGGAGCAGGGGAGAAGTTATTGAAGGAATTGGATTGGATGTAGAGGGAGGTATGAGTCACAGAATTGGAGAGTTTAGACTCTGAAATTTGCATCTGCTGTGACTTCCTAGCACTTTCAAGTCAGAAAAATTGCAATGTGAATGCTATGACCTTTCAGAGAACTAACTCAGTTTTCATCTTTGTTGGAATTCTAAAAAAAGGTCCTGTGCTGCCCTTTGCAGAGGTATGAACTTTGTGAAGTTTTGGATGAAATTTTTGTGATTTAGATTGAATTCACTGCAAGTTTTGCAGTTAGCTTTGATGTTTTGCTTGTAAAATACTATGTTCTGCTTCCAAAATTGCTGGAGCAACCACAGAAGATGGAAACCTAGCTGTAGTATTATAGCACTTTTAACGTCTTCAGCTTTCATAATGAAACATCAGCCTCCTTAATTGTATGAATTGTGTCTATTGAATGGCAACAGCTGCTTTTCATCCCGTTTATAAGTTCATCTAAAGTTACAATCACACTTGTTCCTTTATTTTGAGAAAATTACTGGTTAGTTATATCAAATAATTAGTGGTTATTTATATCAGGTGGTTATTTATATCAAATTGTATTTATATGAAAATGTTATTCATATCTACCTATTTGTATTTATTCACTGATTTTTGGTAACTTTGTCATTTGCACAAAAGATTTCCCACCTTATAGTCCAAGGTGCTATTTCTGATGTGTGGCAGGTAATGGACATTCATGAATAAATGCTTCATACGCGATGTCTTTCTTGGGGAAAAAATGCAGTGCTTTTGATTAACATTGGAACTTAAAAAAGGGGAAAAAATAAAATATGACAGGAGTGTTCTGTTGAATGATTCTTCCAGTTAACTTGATGATTTCTTCAGGGGAATGCCTCATGAATAATTCACATAAGACGGAAGCAAGTGCCTTACTGGCCAGTGACTCAATGAAGAAATCATGTTGGAACCAAAGCAACCTATGTAAAATGCATGATAGTCTTAATGCTGATGTTTAAGTATTAATAACTTTTGTCCTGCAGTATAGCCAGAAGTGCAGTAGGGTTGAACCCCAAGCAGCATTTGTGTGTATCACTTCTGAAGCTGTCACAAATGCCGTGTTTTAAAATGGAACCAAGTGGATGGTCACGGCTGCCTAAAGTAGTGCCAGGCTCCAGTTCTTAGGCAAGCTGAACTGGCCTTTAGAAAGGAGCATTGTGACAGAGTTTTACAGGTGAGTATGGAAAAACTATAGGGAAGAAGCAGGTACTCCACTCTGTGCTGCTCTGCTTCCTGAGGAGTTAAACTTTTTTGTGTAAATAATCTAAGCAAGAACAGAAGCAAGCTTTAATAGAAATCCAATATCTTTTAAAAATGAACTACGATAGCTCATGTAAGAAATGCATAGTAAATACCAACTGTTGTGTTTTAATTTCCATATTTATTAAACAAATATATTTGTTTTGCAAATACGCCCCAGTTGTGAATGCAGCCCGTAGATGCTTGAATTACACAGAGGGTAATGACTGTTATCTGAGAATCTTTTGAGTTTAAAAACGTTGCTTAATGTCTGCATTTTCATTGTGGTGCCAAAACCTGCTAGCACGCTTGCTTTATGCTTGAAAGGCGTTTTTGAAAAGTTAATGGGTCAATTGTGCCATTCCTATTTATCAGTTTCATTAGCGCTGTTTGCTAAGGCTAGAATTTGTCTTTTGCAGTGACTGTGGCTATTGAAGGCCTCAGCTGGAGACTGCTCCTTTTGCTTCTGCCTTACTTGTCATCATGGGTTTGTCCACAGGCATCAGGACTTTGCTGCAGCATGTAAAATTTGTTTCAACATCCCAGAGCTGAAAATGTGTTCTGAGGTACAGTGACATTCAAAAGGTCAGTGTAATGCCCGGATAGCTACAGCAGCACTTTGTACCCCTTTTTAAATATGTTACCGCAGAATGCTACCAGCATCACTGACAAGCTCAGCTCTGGCCAGCGACACATCTGTCTTGGAGGTGGCTGGAACTGGCTGTCCCCAACATGGGGACAGAAGCCAGCCCTGCAGCCCCCTTAGCTCCCCAAACTTGCCATGTAAAGCAAGGGTCCGGAGACCAGCACACACGACATGAATGCAGATCAAGGAGAAACCTGCACTTTTATTGAATGGCTGAAAAGTGGCAGCTCCAGGGCACCTATTGTATCTTTATGCTGCAAGAGCAGCGGGCAGGAACTTACCCAAAATGGCCCAGAGGAGCCCTGGCAACGGGCCGTGCTCAGTGCTGCTGAGGAGGGTGAAAAACTCCTGGGGATCAGCACCAATCTGCCCCAGGGGGGGAAAATTCCTTCCTGACCCCAGAGCTGGCAATTGATCCACTGTTCCCTGAGCACATGAGCAAGACCTGCCTCACCATGGGGTGGTCACCTCTAACAGCAACGCCACCACTGCCTGACCCCTTTCCTCCTGCAGCCTGGATCCATCTTGGGGCTTCCAGAGCAGCAAAAGCCCACAGACAGATCAACCTCAGGGGTGAGAATCCTTCCCGTGCTCAGCAGGACACCAGTGGGTGCTCCAAAGCACAGGGGAGGTGCTGGCTCTGATAGCCCTTGCAGCGTCTTTGCAGCCTGTTCCTTAGTGCTGCTGCCACTGGCTCTGCAGNTGGCCAAAATGCCGCAGAGGAGCCCTGGCAAGGGGCTGTGCTCAGTGCAGCCAAAGAAGGTAAAACCTTTCCAGGGACCACTGTCACTCTGCCTCGGGGGGGGAAATTCCTTCCTGACCATAGATACAAGGCATCTGTGGCATCTTCAAGCTGAAAAAGAAGTATCTAGTTGCTTCAAGAGCCTCTGCAGCAGGCTCCTGCTGTCACCACGGCAGGGCCAAGAGTCAGGGTGCAGCCTGGCCCTGGCCATGGGCTTCTCCTGCTGCTCCACAAGCAGCCAGGGAGCTCGTTAGCTGAGGGCCACGTTGCCTGTGCCCTCAGCCTGGAGGAGTCCAGCAGAGCCCTTCCCCACTACAGGGAGAACCCCTTCATCTGCACAGGGCGTGGGCATTCCTTCTGCAAGCCATGGTACCTCCCCAGGGCAGGAGGTGTCATCCAAAGACATGCCATGACCATGTGTCATTGCAGTTATGTTCTGCTCTGCTTGTCCTGTTCACAAAGCTCAGTGGCTGGACCAGGGAGTGTGGGAAACACTCTGACCTGCGTCATACCTCCACAGGGTGACCTTCTCGAGCAAGGCCCACGTGCATGAGAGGGCAGCCAGCGCCTCTGGCACATGGAGGGCTGCTACACTTCAGTGCAATGCTTCAAGCAACAGACCACAGTGTGTGCCACTGTACTGAAGCTTCATGCTGTGAACCCAGCTGAGACCTTTGTCCTTGAGAAGAAAACCTGTCCTGAGAAGGCAGGCCAGACCCTTTGCCAACTGCCACCTTGAACCAAGCAGCAAAGATGGGAGTCAGGCTCGTTTTCACTGGGGCTCCCCCTTGTGTCCATGGCACAGACACTGTCTTGAGTGCTCCAGGATGGAGAAGTCATGGAGATGCCTTCTCCTTGTTTCCCTCTCTACTCCCCCACAAGCTGCAAGTGACACAGGAGGGGAGCATCTCAGGGCAGAGCTGGGAGCATGGAGCAGAAAGGGGGGTGAGTACGTGATGTGCAGCAGGGGTCTGCACACCCCCCTGGTTCACTGTGCAAGTGCCTGAGCAGATTTGAAGGGGAAGAAATGCAGGCGTGCAGAGCACCAGGGCTGAAGGCAGCTCTTAGTGCATCCAGGACCACAAACCCAGGGCATGAGTGGCATCTTGCTGCCACAAAAGCAGCAGGCAATAACTTGGAAAAGCCAGCCTGAGAAGGCAGACCAGCCCCTTTGCCAACTTGTACCTTGTGCTGGACTTCAAAGATGGTATGATAGGCCAAGTTGTTCCTTNCAACTGCCACCTTGAACCAAGCAGCAAAGATGGGAGTCAGGCTCGTTTTCACTGGGGCTCCCCCTTGTGTCCATGGCACAGACACTGTCTTGAGTGCTCCAGGATGGAGAAGTCATGGAGATGCCTTCTCCTTGTTTCCCTCTCTACTCCCCCACAAGCTGCAAGTGACACAGGAGGGGAGCATCTCAGGGCAGAGCTGGGAGCATGGAGCAGAAAGGGGGGTGAGTACGTGATGTGCAGCAGGGGTCTGCACACCCCCCTGGTTCACTGTGCAAGTGCCTGAGCAGATTTGAAGGGGAAGAAATGCAGGCGTGCAGAGCACCAGGGCTGAAGGCAGCTCTTAGTGCATCCAGGACCACAAACCCAGGGCATGAGTGGCATCTTGCTGCCACAAAAGCAGCAGGCAATAACTTGGAAAAGCCAGCCTGAGAAGGCAGACCAGCCCCTTTGCCAACTTGTACCTTGTGCTGGACTTCAAAGATGGTATGATAGGCCAAGTTGTTCCTTCTGGGAATAGAGCCTGTCATCCACTGAAGTTAGAAAAATATGTTTTATGACAGCAATTGTTTTCTCGAAGATTTTGAGTTCACAGCTGTCTTCCATTTCTAGGGTGCCCCTTGGAGAAGTTTGTCTGGGACTGGAGCATCCTTCCTGTGAGGAAAGGTGGAGAGAGCTAGGACTGTTTCACCTAGAGAGGGAGGTGATTGTCCCACTCTACACTGCACTGGGGCAGCCCAACCTTGAGTCTTGTGTGCAGTTTTGGTTGCCTCAGTAGAGGAAGGACGTCAAACTATTAGAGTGTGTCCACACAAGGGTGACCAAGATGGTGAAGGGCCTTGAGGGCAAGGCTTACAAGGAGCGGCTGAGGTCACTTGATTTGTTCAGCTTGGAGAACAGAACACTGAGGGGTGACCCCATCACAGTCTATGCCTTCCTTAAGGGTGTCAGCAGAGGGGGAGGTGCTGATCTCTTCTTCAGGACCAGCTGATCGGACATGAGGAAATGGATGAAGCTGCATTGGGGGAAGTTCAGACTGGACATGAGGAGAAGGTTCTTCACTGAGAGGGTGGTCAGTCACTGGAACAGGCTCCCCAGGGCAGTGGTCATGGAACCAAGCCTGTCAGAGTCCAAGGAACATCTGGACAATGCTCTTAGTCAGATGATCTAGTTTTAGGTAGTCCTGCAAGGAGCAAGGAGTTGGACTTGATGATCCTTATGGGTCGCTTCCCACTTCAGATGTTCTATGATTCTAGTACACATCTAAGATAACTGGTTGAAATACCACTGTACACTATTTCCCCATTACTTGGAGTCTTAACAGCTTGCTATTTTTAAACAAGCCAATAATTTCTGCTTGGCAACTTTTGTTAGGAATAGAAATAATTGTATATAGCTCTTGCAATGTGCCTTCCTGGGTATAATAGGTTTTAATTAAACCTACTCAAATTGACAAAAAATACTTTAATGGTGCTCTGTAATGCCAGAGTTTTTACATTTAATGGCACTTAGAGCACATTGACACAGGGAACTGTTGTGACATGTTTATATTTTAGTGTTCCTTGGATCAAAAGTCTGTTTTAATAAAAAAATGACGCAGTATTTATGATGCTGTGATACATAGGTCATCGATTCTTAAGGCTGCAGGGAACAGTATGGCATAATTTCAGGGAAGTAGATGTGATCCCACTGAAATTTAATGACAGTTTTAGCAAGAGTATGAGTAATTCAGGCTCCCTATAGCTTTTTATTTCCTTTAAGGAAATTAACTTTAAAAATATTAATTCCAGATAACAGGTCAGATCCAAATTTAGCAAATAAACCCTTGGAAATATGGACTAAAACAAAATATGTTAATATATTTTAGTCCTTAAATTGCAAACTGTACATGATTGAGCATGATTTTTATTTAATGATATGAGCAGGTAATATTGTAGACTAATATTTTTTCCTGATGGTGAGATGTGGTAACTGGCCAGGTGTGTCCTTCAGACAAGCTGCAATGTAGAATCATTAACTTAAAACATCATTACAATGTTAGCATCTTGTGATTATATTGTTCAAGTCGGTGAGCTATACAGTTAGCCACAAATACTCAGTGGAGCAGTGTAGGTCATACTAGTCTTTAAGATTGTTGCGGCAAAAGTAGTCAGATTAGGAAAAAAACCCAACGAACTAATTTCAGCATTAACAAATGTAACGTTTACTGGTGCCTTTTCCTAATCTCTTAATAGACATTTGTCTCTCTGAGAAACAGAAATCAAATCCGTAGTCTTGTTAGAGGTTTCTCACTCTAGCTGCAGTTTATCCATAGCAAAATTTTAATTCTCGTAAATTTAAAACATAGTTTACACTTTACAAAAGCATGAGATACTGCAGATACCCCTTCAGGACTGCTTGGGTTTCCTGAGACTCTGTTGTCTTTTCCTTGATTTTCAGTATCTCCTTTATGCTAGGAATTACATTCTAACCTCTTTGGTGTCTCTCTTGACATGCCCTCTTCCCACTCAGGCCCCATGCTGACCTACCTCTCTGAAAGGCTGTTTAAATAGCTTTCCTTTGGCTTTTGTCTGACAGGTTGCTAAAAAGCAGAGTACCAGTTTTCCCAACTAATAAATTATCAGATCCTTTCTCATATTTTTATATGGCTAGTTTTTGATTGGACAGGCTTGAGAATTACTTATCTGAGTGTCTGGAGTTTAATTGCTTGTAAATTAGTTCTTTGCCTTACTGTGCTAACCACTTCTATTAACATTGCTTTCAAAGATCCATTTTCTTTGCTCCAAAGACCTCATATCTCAATATGAGATTACAACATTTTATGGTTCATAAGTCTGTATCTTCAGCTAAAACCACAACATACAATTGTGTCATGCTGCCATGACATCTGTTTTCTATAAGCTGTTGTGTTTTAAATTTGCTCTTCAGGAAAATCTTAGATTTTCTTATTTGGGACCTCTGGCCTTCATGTATGTTAACTGACATTTTAGCAGATTATAACATCCTATAGAGCACTTACTGTGCTACAAAATACAAGAGGCAGCTCAAGATTTGTTAACTGTATTACAGGAGATGTGTGTGTGTGAGTTTGTAAGGTGATGTGGTGCTCTTTTCTCTCTTAAACCTTGTCCCTCAGTCATCTGTGTATTGGTGCACATCAGGCCTTGGCTTTGGTGCCTGTCTACTTCCCTTTGCGAGGAAGCTCTTGCGCTGGACACAAGCTCTAGACAAACTGGACAAAAGCTTTCCCTTTTCCAGTATGGACACAACTGGTGGGCTCTAAAGGGGCCCAAATCTACTGTGGTAGTGATGCAACTGGTATGTACAGTGCTCAGTGACTTTAGACATAGAGGTGTAGATATTTACCAAAGCCTTTGAGAGGTAGTTTTTGTGTCTGTTCAGTGAGGTCAGTGAAAGCCTCAGTCCTCCCGGTGTCACTGCTGGTCCTCTCCGGACTTGGTCAGCTCCACTTGCAGCACGTGCCCAGTACAGTAGGAAATACTTGATCCTGATGATGTGAACAACAGGATCCAGCTACCTCAAGGCATTGATGATATGTGAGAACACTTGTTTCTTCTCGTCCCCTGACTTTCCCCCTGTATCTTTGTCATACCTCTTTGGACAATGAGACGAGGACTGTGATGGACAAAGGAAAGATATGTTCAAACAGTGTCTTCAATGTAATTTTATTGACCTAAAATTATGCTGCATTGGAAGTGAGTGTATTATCACCAAACCAATGTTATTCCTCCCTTTGGAAGGAGCTTAAACACAGTTAACGTTTAGTAATGAATGGAGCTGTATTTTTTTTTAACCTTTCTGAATTTTGCCTTAGTGTTTGGTAACTTTCTGTCTAGTACAAAACTACCATCTTTCATTAAAAGGAAACATTGGGCTCTGATTTCTGAAAGATGCCAACGGAGTCCCATACTTTTGAGCACTAATCCTGCTAAAAATAATTTATGCCAGTCATTTGTTTTAATTTGTGGCTTCGGGTAATAGGTGCATAGGCTTCTGATGTTTCCTCAGTTTCTGTTGATATTATCATATAAGCAATTTTTCACTGGAATGGAAATATTTATGTAAAAGTTGATTAAGCATGACAATGCAAGTATTGTCAGACCAGTGCCTGTTGTTAACTCCCTTAAACTAACTACACGACAGTTAGTTCAAGGAAAGCTTTAAAGTTTGTTAAAGCTTTCTGAGACGTGTCAGTGGAACTGGCTGGACCTGTGCAATGTACTAGATCTGATCAACAGGGGACGTAAAGTCTACTTACTTTGCCTTTTTCTGTACCTGCTGCTAAAATATTTCTAGCTCAGATATTTCATGAATGTAACAGAGTTATGTCAGTGACTAAAGGGATTCCATTTTCCCTGGCCTTTTATTATAGATTGAGATAGCCTTATGTGGCACCATGAAGTATTGTTTTAATACTTTCTGGAAGCATTGGATGCTCACTTCTGAATGTATGTGAGCACTGAAGCTGTTGTTTAAAAAAACCTTGAGTTTCACAGTGTGCATTATAAGTGTGCTGTTTATAGGATGTTGAAAACAAATTTTGATTTTTCGACTAAGTAGCCCCGTGGTAAAAGAAGTGAGTAATAGTAAATAAATTGATTTGCCTCTTAGGATTTGACTCTTATGTGGTGATAGAATGCATTGTTTAGTCCAGAAATAGCAGTACGACACTGGGGAACATAGAGATGGTTGAGAAGCAATATTAGTTCAAGGAAAATGGGTTAGTGAGGCATTAGTAACTGTGCAGCTGGGAGAGAAGGAAAACAACTAGGAAATTTCCCAGCCTAAAGAGAGGGACTGTTGAAAAATCCTGTTAGAGGTCTAGTGGAGCAGAGAAACTACTATTATTACAATGGGAAATTGAATGGATTTGAAAGGTGCATATCCAAGTTATATATTTTATTTATATATAAAAATTTATAAACATACATATAAAATATTGTGTGTCATTAGAGACTGAGAGTATGTATACTTTGTCACGAAACTGTGCATAAATGGAGGCTATAATTTTGCTTTGAGCTTTTGAGAATGTGCTTTTCAATCTCTTCACATGTGCTCTGTGGTGCACTGTTAGAGGAACTTTACTTATAATGTATTTTCAAGCAGAATTAATCAGTGGTAACCCTAGGCAATTTATTTGTCCAAAGCAGAAACTGCATGATATTGTTGTGAATGCAGAAGGAACTGTACACAGAAAGTACATTTTTTGAGTTTTTCTGAAATTTTATTCTCTTTTTTAAATTATTATTTTTAATGATCTCTGTCTTCTCATACAGCAAATGATACAGTAGTGGAGTTTTACAGCTACTTTCCAATTTCTAATGTCAGTGAGTATAGTTTGAAGAGAAGAGGATCGTAGAGACTTGAGTAAAAGTAAACTTAGTGGGCCTTCTATGTCCAAATACTTTTTTACTCACAGATGTGACCAAGAAACAGTAAGGTATCTTCTGGTTTGAGTTGGGATTTTGTTAGCCACTAAGTCTTGCAATGAGATTTGTGTGTCCTTGGATTCCTTTCAAAATCCATGTGTCAAATAGTACTGACACCAGGGTCCAACTTTATTTAATTTAAAGCTCAGCAATGGTGTCTAAGTTCAACTACATACACAGATACCTTGACTGAAGGAGGAGCCATGAAAACAGTACCTCTCTTAAACCACAACAGCAGTTGCAGCTACTTATCACTAGAGAGCAAGCTTTGAAGCATTTCATCTGAAGGTCATTTTAAGTTAAGCTCAAAATATACAGGAAATGTGTGGAAAAAACCTTCTTGAAAATCATGAAGCTGTATACAGCTTTTTAAAGATCTATGTAGATGACCCACAGTGCTAAGGGGAAAAAAACAGATCTATAAGGCTATTTAGGAATTTGAATGACTTATTCTGGGGAATGAATCAGGAAACTTACTAAGCCTTGGTATTTTGACCAAACTAACTTCATGATTTTGTTATCTCTCTGCGAGAAAGAACACATTTCATTTGAGGAAATTGTTTCTTGGTTTGGTTTAGTTGGAGTTTTTGGGGGTTTGGTTGTTTTGTTTGGTTTTGGTTTTTTTTTTTTTTTTTTGCTTTTGTTTATAATTCAATTCTTGTTCTTCACACAAGAACTATTTTGCTATAGCAACTTTACTAGCACCCAGTAGATTTCATACATAGCTTGTAAACAATTTTTTTTGTCTTTGTAAACACCTTCAAAGCAAAGACTTTGTCATGGTTGAATGGAACTGCACATTGCAGAAGCAGCCATTAGACCTGAAGACAGACTAATTAGATACCTGCCTTTTGCTACATGATATTAAGACTTAAATTCTAGCACACCTAAAGTTCATGCAATTCCAGGCATCAGTCAATTAGACAAAGGAAAAACAGGTCAATTTTATTAGACTCCATGACTCGGGCGGTTGATTATACTGAGAAAACACAGGACTTAGTGCTTTAGCAGAGGGTTTGCTTTTGTAATTGACTAACTGCTGCCTCCTGCTCTATTGACCTTCACTAATTTGTAGTATTGTCTGTCATTCCTTATCTGCAGCTGAGCGAGGAGGTTCGTATGTAAACATCAACATCGTTAAGGTCAGAGGGGATTGCATCTGTCTCTGTAGCCTGTTCATTTTAATTGTGTGTACAGCCAGGCTGCAGGCTTTCTGCCATTTCGTTCCACAGATCTATCTGAAAATCTGCAGTCTTTGTCATGCTGTCACTGTTTTAATAATAGTGAAATGGATAGGACAAATAGCTGTGGATCATTTAAAACCCTTGAGAGTTTCCTCTGGTACTGTCCCCACACTGCCACAGTGCTGCAGGGGGGCTGCATTGTCTGGGAAGTGGCTCTGCTTCAATGTATAGGGTACGCTGGCTGGCCCTGTGTGGCATGCTGGTGTTATCGCGAAGGGTATATCCTGTTGTTGTAGTTGCCGTGGGACTCCCTCCTCTTGGTACATCAGTGGGGAGGCTGAAACAAAGAAAACCGCCCGGAATTTTACTCAGAAAGGGTGCATAAAACACCCTCAAGTTGTATGTTTTGGTTATGTCTACATAAAGTGGAAAAATGTGTCAATGCTTGCAAGGGCCTCCCAAGATTCCAACTTTTTTAAGAAAATGGTTATTTAGCATTGCTACCAATTCAGCATTTAAATGTTTGCAGTTTTTGAACGCACTGGCAGTTGTATTCGCCAGAAATATTGTCACAAAAGTGCTGTAGGATCACTGTTTCTATATAGCTCATTTCTGCTGCAGAATGATTGTATATAAAAATATTGCTTTTTTCCTTCCTCTAAATACTCATGAAGTTTCAGTTCCATTTGTGATATTTCCCATAGCCTGACTTATTTTAGAATAAACTATTTTTGGTAATAACCATATTAAATGTTCTTATTTTAATTTAATCTCTTTGTTCAACATAGCAAGCTTTCTATATCAGCAAATGATTCTTCTTCCTTTGATGTTTCTTCCCTTCCGGTGCATCCACTTACTTTATTTTCCTCTTACTTTACCATGACTAAGCTGACATACATGACAGTCTTTTAAAAGATTTCCCCAAAATTCTTCCTCTAGCCTCTTATGTTGATATTGCTTAGTCTGAAGCTTTTCAGTAAGTTGCCTAGATAAATACCCAGAAATCTTGGTGCCATCACTTTGCTAGCAAATGACTGCTCTTGTCTGCCCCGTATTGAGATGGAGGACCCAAACCAATTTTTACTTCCTTGCTCTATATCCTAGTGAGCCGTCCCAATTAATAATCAGTTTCATTTAAGTATCAGTATCCTGAATTATTTTGCACACAGAGTTTCTAATTTGACTTTTTTCAAATTGATTTGTAATGTATTTTGTTTGTATTCCAAAACTTTCTTGTTTTTGAAATAACACGTTTATACATTCATAACCCCAATTCACACGGTATCGATCAGGAATAAAATTGACACATTTTTTTTTCCTGCTAAAGATTGTGAATGAGAATACTAAATAAGTTTGTTTTCTTGTACTCTACTTTGAGCAAGGAATACAAAACCAAAGAGAACAGATGCTTCAAGGTCTAGTTTTGAAGGAGTCTTGAATGTATAGAAAGATAGTGAGTGCATTAATGGACCATCAGCAGTTTCACTTTGGCAAAAGTCGATGAAAGTGTTTTTAAAGGCAGTGACCTACCTGATCTTCCCTCCAACCTTGCCACCTCAAAATGATCTTCGGAAACCAGTGCTAACCCGTACAGAATGCTGAGAAGCACTAAAACTCGTTCTGTGCGTTGTGATGACTAATTGAAAGAAACAGCTTGATGAATTTTCTAGTCCAGTAGTCTGGCTTTTGCAGAGAAACCACATTTCTGAAACACTGAAACACAGCAAGCTGAGACCAAAAAGTTATTGCCTCTAGCAGTGGATCTTTGATCTGGCTCTGACTGATGTTGTGTAGCTCTGAATTCCTCAAGGTGACACAACATCAGTTCTGAGCCGTATTACTTGCAGATCTGGATGATGAAGCAGAAAAATAACCTGTGTACATATTTAACCCTGCAGCTGTGTTACACTGCATTTCCTTGAACTCAAGCTCATTTTTATTCCTTGCATTGCTGTCTTGAGAAGAACAGTGCTGTTTGTGTGTTTGAGAGCCCTAATGGTGATATCTCTTCTTCAGTGTGACCAAGCTTCACTCCTGCCTACCTCACTCCTGCCTACCAGGAAACTGTAGATGAAAGAAACTAATTGATGCCCTTGGGAAACTGCAGTAAAACACTGTCCTCCTGTGTTTTAAATTTGCACATTGTAAGAAAGAAAGTATCCCATAGTTCTCTGCGAGCTGAGGAGATGGGAGTAAGATCACCCATGAAGGGTATTGTAAATTCCTCGTGCAGCTAGTGGGGAGAAGGAAAATCCTCAAAAGGTTTGTGTCCTAACAGTTGCATATGCATTGCATGCACATTCTTGGATGTTATTTTCCTGCAACAGCCAGATGACATCTATCTCCCTGCCTTAGTAACATTGCTGTAGTGACATGCAGATAAAGAGTGAAAGGAAAAGAAAGCAAGGTCAGCTCCAAAATGAAAAAGCATTATGCTTCAACAAGCGTTTTATTCCCAGACAGAAGGGAAAGCTTTTTTCTTTCAAACCATGCTTCATCTTTGTGACAAGTGACTGAAACATAGAATGAATCAGAGAGAGAGGGGTAATTGGGTTAATTCAATTTGGCCTATATTTTTGAGATTTGATTGGAGACTGACTGAATAACTTCAGGGGTATGTTTTGGTATTTTGGTTTTTTAAAACGTTAATTACAGCGTATAAGAAAATTGTCACAACCACCAAAACTTATAAAATAGCGTGGAAGATCTAGGTACAACATTGATACAAATTATAAATTAATAATACATTATTTATGCAGTGCATTTCATCAAGAATAGTGCAAGTGGTTTGCAAATGACTGTGGCTTGTATACAAACCTATGTGGTGGATGTCAGAGGCCAAAAGAGTGTAATGCTCATCTTAGAAAATTACTTTGAAATTACTGATAAGCAAATTTGCCTTTATTAGATCATGGGGCAAGGGTGGCAGTGGCTGGAGGAAGAAGAGCACTTCTGGATGTGGGGAATCAGGAAGTTCTTGTGAGACTGGTATCAAGACTGGGAAAAAGGAGTCTCTGAATGTGGAATAATGGGGAAGAAATACCAGATGAGAATGAATGGCTGATACTCGGTATTGAAACCTCAGAGGATGTGATGTTAGTGACTGGGCTCATGTGAACAGGGCTGTTTAATAGCAGGACACAATTTGCTCTCCTGCATTGTAGCATAAAAAGGAGTGGAAAATTATGTTAGCAGGTTCATGGAGAACCACTCTGAGAATAAGACATAAAACGTTCTATATGAAGAACATGATAATTAGGCAGCTAGATCCCATTAGAATGGAATCACAAAACCCTCCTAAGCCTGCTTTTCTGATTTTCATTATGTTGATTTGTTGAATATGCTGATTTCCCCATCTTTCCTCATTATCTAAGTTATTTAAGAATTTCTGGAGACAATGTAAATATTTTCATAATTTTTATGCTTCTAAGCCGAAGATCCCCATCATCTTCTACATGGAGATAAGAGCTGATGCAAAGCACTGGGTAAGTCAATGCTATACTTCAGAAAAGAAAAAACCTCAACAACTGAAAATGTGCAGGGAGATAATGAGAGTAAAAGACAAACTTCAAATGTACAAGCAATTTCTGCTGTAGTGTGCTTTTTTATGTAAGTGTTGTCTTGCTTGGCTGGAAGTAAATGCGGTATGTTACGGTACAATGAAATAGTGCTGCTTCTTTATAAAACTGGGGATTAAGTCTACTGCTCTGCTTCTCTGGCCTTCTCATCCATGAACAGAGGTTTTGAATAGAGCATCCAGCCATGGCCTTGCCTGGAGAACTCACATTTCCTGAGAGTATGGTAGTTGTTTCACAGTGTCAAAATATTCCAAGCTGCTGAAGACTCATACAAAGGAGATAAAGCCAACAGGGACTGTGGAACACCACTGGAATCATGTTAGTCTCTCATGAGAGAACCTGGGTGCTACTTGTGGCTGTCGTTACAAGGGATGGTGTTACCTGTGACTTTCCACTCCCTATGGGCCTGTTTTTAACTAAGTGTGATACTGTGTTTAGGTCAAATGTTCCACTATGACCCTGTGCCTTGTCTGACAGAGTCAAATGGGGTTGATGTGTATGGAGATATGTTGTCATGTTCTCACAGTTTCTGTTGACTTGTAGTACAGGGGTGCCCTGAGACAGAAACATAATGTCTAAGAGGTCCGAGATGTTCAGTTTTCTGAGTACTACAACTCTTAGTTTTAGCCTGAGTTACCAGTGTGAAATACCTGTATTTATCATAAGCATTTTCTCTGTAGTTCCATTTGGGTGCTGCAGCAGACAGACAGGTAGATGCAACGACCTTAAAAACTCCTGTTCAAAGAGGCCCCAAATCCTCCTCTTTTATATCTGCTTTAGGGTATTAGTCCCATTTGAACAACATGCAGACTTCAAAGGCTGCAGCTCCTGTGCTGTAATGCACATGTCACCCAGAAGTATTCACTTCTTCCTTGCTAAAGCAAGGTGGTAGATATCAACCATGACCAAGGTACATTGGCTTATGTAGTAGCCGATGCCATGATAGTAATCAGATGAAGAAATACATGTGTAAATATCTTTCTCTTCCTCATTACAAAGGTGTATTTGACCTGTGTTATTTAATGACCAGTTTTACCACATCATGTTGGTAAAATCTCTGATGCACTGCTACCTATCATCAAGGATTTCTCCTTTTAGCTTGTTATTCTTCCCCATGAAGGCTAGACTTTACAGGACTTGGCAGATCTGGGCAGAACAGAGATCCCCTAGTTCAGTACTGCCATCTTATTGGGTAGGTGGTCTATGGTATCTACCTCATCCTCCCATTCCCTCTGTGTTCCATCCAAGTTCCTACTCTTTCCTGGTCTGTTGCATGCAGTTTTAGGATTAAGGCTGAAAATACGTTTGTTTTTCACTCTTTACTACTGGTGAAAAAAGTTAGTAAAGCACCTGTTTGGGTTAGGATAAGAATACACTTAAAGGAAACCCAGTTTTGTCTGTATTTACAGGATTTATGAAGGAAGAGGAGAAACAAGGCCGGTGCAGTGCAGCAGGGTTGATTATCCAGGAGGTGGCAGCTGAAGTATTCTGCTGCGGTGAGAGCAAAACCCAGCCTGTAACTAACACAGCTTCTGCTTCTCTGTAAGGGAAAAGCCTGTACTTCATTAACGCTGCTAAAAAGTAAAGTTGTAATGGATGTGTGCTTTTATCCTACCACCCTCAAGCATCCCTCCCAGCCTTTGAATTAATTCTGAGTACCACGGCACAATAATACCCAGAATTAATTCAAAGCTTGGAAAAAATTGCTAGTTTGCCATTTCATGCCTGTTTTTTTTTTGTTTTGTTTTGGTTTTTTTTTTTTGACTGGCTTGAAAATCACTAGATCAATTCTAGGCTTTTGTGGGGAGGCATGCTTTTTATTTCTTTAGTACATTTTGTTTTGTGTTCTTTTCAGAGGCTAATGTCCGAATTTGTTGCACTTGGAGCTCCATAGGCAGTCAGAATATCTTTTTCATCATGCAATAATTTTAATCTTACCAGTTGGGTTTAAGTGGTGTCAACACAGCTTCCACCTGACTAACAATCTAGTCTATACATAAATAAATAGACCCGAAGTGCCTATTAAGTCTGCAAGGTAACATGAATAAGGAGAAATCAAAGCACAGCTCCACGGGTAGCCCCTGACTATGTTATCCCTTACTGAGCAGAACTTTATAGTAGAGGGCATTGTCAACAGGACTGTTAATGTTATGAAGAAGATGGCTCTTTCATCCACTTCCATTAAGTGGTTAGAAAACAACAAGCTACAGCTGGCCTGACTTCTTTTTATGAAAAGAAATTACACAGACAGCCTGAATCATAGGTGTTTAAAATATTTTCACCCTTAATAAGCTGGAACAGCTAGCTGGGGATTCCTAGCTTTTGATTAAATGGTTGGATCAGCCAGCTCTTCAACTGTACAACTTCCAAAATGGCAGGTGTTGATTTTTCTCCCTCAGGCAGCAAGTGAAAATGTACTTGTATTCTGTATTAAATTCAAACTGACCAGAAAAAAAACAAATCCTGCTGTCTCAAGTAGAATCTGTACTACTTCACTGGTCTGAAAAATATCTCACAGTTTCTAAGGAAGAGAGCTTCTGTCCTGTAAGGTCCCAAGCACTTGAAGCTTCAAGGCCTGTCCCTGAATACAGGCCTAAAGATGTTTAAATATTTTCTAGGGTGGCGTAAGATCTCTTTCTGGTATACTTGCACATCAGGGACATTCCTGTGCTGTCTTGTACTGGATAACTCCACTGCAATGGATACAGCAACACTAGCACATACTTGGAGAGCTGTAGTGCTCAATCAGGCTTCTCTTAACAGCAAAGTCTTGGTGGTGACAGCAGTATCGTTTCAGTTCTTGAAAGGAAAAGGTGGATAAATAACAAATGTGTTATTCACTCCAAACCAGGTTTCTCAGTCAGTTATGAGCAGGGTATGCTTGTTTTGAACTCAGTAATTTGCAAGTGTTCTTGGAGAAACCTGTGTGAATTAACTGGGAATGATCCATAGCACAGAACAGATGGTTAGACAGCCGAACTTTTATAAAAGTTTCAGAGTTCTTTTTAGCTAAATTTTAAAGAACAGTATCTGTCTTTGGGAGAATAGGAGTCTTTAAATCCCTCCAGGTTTCCATTTGTCTTGCAGTTGAAGATACACACTGGTTACATCTGGGGCTTTAGGTGGTACTTCAGCAGTGTAAATGGGCTTTAAATGAGACTCCTGAGGCCAGTTCAGGAGAGACAGCATGAATGCAAGGCATGCATGCTGACTTCCCTGGGCTGTAAGTATGTAGTTAGGTCAGATATGGCATACGACCGGCAGACAGATACCTGGAGTGTACTCCTAGATGCCATATGAACTCAAAGTCTATACTTCAAGGGTGGATTTACAGGGAAGACAAGGGATTATAGCTTCTGCTCTCAACCCTTGTTAGCACTGCCCAGGACTGGACAGAATCTGGCTGTCAGTGATGGAGCCAGAAAATCACCTATACCTCTGACCCTGGATTAAACTTTTCTCTGGGCCAAAACAGAGGTCTGGTGCTTCTCCTGCCAATGCAAGAACTCAGAATAAAGGCTGAGAATTACCTGTTCCATCACTGAACATTTCTTCAGCCTAATGGCCTGCTTTATCTTGCACTCTCACAAATTCCCATTTTCTTCCTAGCATATTTTTTTTTTTTAGTGTTTTTCTTTGGCAAATGTTGGTAGCAGAAGAATAAATGTATGTGAAATGTCTGTTGAAGATGTACAGAACGGCAGCTGTGTGATACTGTAGCACATTAATGCAGTAAATTTTTCTTTGAAGTGTCCTCCTCTCCACTAAACTCATCACTTGTTTTATCCACTCTCCTGGCTAATGGTAAAACAAATAAAAAAATCCTTCTGCAAAAAAACCCTCCCTGCCCCTTAGCCTAGCTGCTGAGACTGTCCTGCTGTCCTGGCAGGATGAGGTTTCTGTGCAGCGTCCGTCAGCTGTGCTTTGCATAGAAGCTGATTTCTTTCCCATCGAGGCTGTTGGACTGGGTAAGAGACGAATCTGTGCTGATCTTCATATACTCTGCAGTCTGCTCTTTTCTGATGCTGAAGTGGAATTTGTATGTGCATCACGGACTTTCCAGGGGATGAACTGTAGCTCCAAAGCACTGGAAACATAGATCCTAAACAGCTTGATATGAGTCCCTTTCAGTACTGTTCCGGCATTAGCACACTGGAATAACTGATAGAAACAGAGACGTCACCTGGGGGCACTATTGTAGCCAGATACTCAGATTTCATGTCATTTGCATTTGAAAGTTTATAGCAGCAGAATATATTCGTGCTAAAGTTTCCTGCCCTGCTAAAGTTGCTCTTTATCAGGAGCTTTCTTTTGGTCAACTGCTGGTTATCATTTTAAATGATCTGTGCCACTGAGTGGAAAAACAACAGCAAAAAAGTCTAATAAAGAAACTTAGTTTCCTGGGTTGCTTGCTGTTGAAGTTTAGTTTACTTTATTGATGAGCCAAGCCTTATTTTATCTTTGAAATTTTCCTACAAAACAGTAACTATTTCCCTGTGAGTTCTGCCAAAACAAATATTCCCATTATTTTATCCTGTGAGGTAAGCTGATGTTCCATATACTTTGTTTCTAAATACACTTTCTATTGTGAAAAGACAGTCTGTATCCAAGATGAGTTTCCAATATCCAAGCCTTGCTACAGGACATGGCAAATGCTTTGAGAGCATTTGTTATACTCATTCCTTCACCAAATTGGTATATCTCTGTCTGGATTTATTTTGTAGTAAGTAATGGGAAATACAAAGAAGACGAGCAGTTTCAGTTGTGTTTATGACATTACATGTGCTGTGATAGGGTTGCAATGAGATAGTAAATGGATGAATTAAAACTGTTGACAAAACAAAAGCCATGTTACTTGTGATATTCCATATGCTGAGAAGATTGTCAGAGTGAGTGGAAATTGTGTCACTGATACCTTAAGCACATTTTCTGTTTGGAAAACAACAAGTAATTATCATGCTGAAATGGACCTGTATAGCACATTGTATGAGTTCTTGTCCTCTTTTCATCTGGAGTTGTAAAAGCCTCGACTTAACAATGAAAATGTATCAAATGGTTTGTCTCAGTAGAGGACTTTAAAAAAGAAGGTACTGAAAGTGTTAGCTAGATGGGGGCATCCTCTGTTCCAGCAAGCAATTTCGCCTTTCTACAAAAAAGGACTGTAAGAGTGTTAAGATTAGTGAGTAAATTTTTCCTGCTTGACTTATTACTTCTGGCCTTTTGTAGTATCCCTTTAGCAACTGCTACATGACATGACCTTTTCAGCATATTTATCAGTCTCAACCGTATGGATGATGCAGAGTTATAAATGTGGTTGCTGTTGGGAATGACCAATTCTGGGAGACTGTTCCAAAATCGGGTTTTGCTGGGGGTGTTTTGAAACACTTTTGTGCTGGTGCATATGCCTGACTTCCACTCTGAAACTCAGATGTCCAAGTGTAAGGCAAAACTCTAATTCCACAGCAAAAATTGGGAAAAAAAGAACTTAAAATTAGATTAAATAGCAAATAGGCTGCATCTGATGAAGCATGAGTGATAGTTTCAATAAAAGAAGCAGATTTACAACATCCTACTTTGTCTTTTACTTTTATATATATATAGATATATGCTTTTATGAGTCTCATTCCCAAAGTAGTGCAAAATTAATAAAGAAAATGACCTAGTTTCTGAATAACAGTACGAATTTACACTTTTAGAGGCTAAAATAGACATTTATGATTCAATACATTGTCTTCCAACAAAACGGCTTTTCCCTTTTTTTCTCTGCAGGCATGATTGTTCTGTGGTTCCTGTTATAGCGAGACTTTGTCTTTGAAAGGCAGAGGATTTGATATTTGAGCAGTATATTATACTTGAGGGATATGCTGACTTGTTAAATTGGTTTCCTGGTACTCCACTGTGGCATTTCTTGCATGTGTATGAAACTTCAGTTACCACCAGAGTATGCCTTCATGCCATTGAAGTCAGTAACAAAGCTTCTGTTAATTGCAAAGGAGCAGGGTCAAGACCTGAGTGAACTGCTGTACTGATTCAGCAGTTCTGGTCTTTACTCTTGAAAGATCATGCACTGTGTCCCATTTGCACACAATTTTTTTTTTCTATCTTCCTCCATCAATCCATTTACAGAAAAATTAATAACGTGTTACACATAGAGTTTACCTGTTACATTGCTGGCACTGTTGGCAGATTTTGCGCTCACTCCCAAAACTTTCAGTTCTTTCACTGGCAGATATGAATAAGCAAAGAAAGTAAAATTGTAACCTAAAGGCAGGTGGGGATATGACAGGAGAATGCAACAATCCACTGTTTGTGATACTGAAGAAGCAAGAATATGATGGTTAATCAATCACCTCATTATAACATGTAATTTCTAATAGAACAAGGTTTGTATACAGTGTCAGTGATTTAAGTGTTGCAATGTGAACCTATTTTAAAGCATTTATTTCTGATAAAGTTGATAGATTTCTGAAAATTATATAGTCATCTAGTATATTTTTTCTCATCTTCTGTTTTCTGGCTACCCTGGAGGAGTTGGGTTTTTCACTGTGACTCAGTTACTGACAGTAGCACTTGTTTTAGACCCTGGCCCCTTTCTAGGGCAGGAACTTATTTTGTAGTGGGTGCTGTTGTAGCGGGTGCTGTGTCACACAGCTGAAAATCTGGTGTGTAAACAGTGAAGACATTCTCACTCTGTGCCTTCCTAAAGCTTTAGGTTTGCCTTTTGTGTAGATAAAGTGAACTCAGTGATATGGTCTCAGTGGTCTGTTAAGGGTTTGTCTGAATGTCAAGATGGTACCTCTGCTGAGGCCTGTCCCTGGTTCCTGCTGGGACTTGCTGTTTTGGGAAATAAAGCACTCTAAGATATGAAGTGAGGTGCATTTGAGAGGCACAGGTTAGGGAATCCAGTCATAGTTTCAATTCTATCCTACCTCTAGTGTCTGCTCATGTTGATCATTGCTGACTCTGATGTCATCTGAGTGACTCCTTGCTTGCAGAAAGGAATTCCCAGTTATTGTTAGTCCCTGCTACATCATGCTATGGAAAAGAATTTAAAAATGAGCAAGCCTACTTTTTTTTTTCTTTTTTTTTTTTTTTTAAATTTTTTTTTTATTTAATGTACTCTGCCAGTGATGTGAAAAGGAGCAGACATCCAATGAGTTTGTGTTCTGCTGTCTAAAATACCCGAGCCTCCCCAGTCTTGGTTTACAAGATGAGATCAACTGGAAAAAAAAAGCATGAAGACCTGACAAATTTCTGGCTTCATGAGGTGAGGCCCATAGAGAGGGAGTCATGCATTAGTGAAAATGTACAAAATGATCAAGTACAGCATAGGATATATTTAAAGAATGACCTCTTGTAAACTTTTATAGACAATTCCTCTACTTGTCCAGAACTGCTCCCTGAGGTATCATTCAAAGGTCTTGCCAGAAGTAACAGATTTGAACAGCAGACATCTGATTCAAAACATTTTGCAGCTCATAAACAGAGCTACCTCCATAAGAAGCAAATCATTTCCATAGAGACCTGCCATAGATTGTGACGTTATTTGAATTGTGGCAATGCTGAGATGCTTGATAGCCTGTGGTTGCCTCATTTTTAAGCCATGCATATAGAGCAATTCATCCTGTGGAAATCATAAACACTTTCAACGTCACATGAAGAGTCAATGATAGACACAGAAGTCTAGGAGGCTGCATCCACTTGGAATCTCCAAATTATGAACTTTCTGAGAACCTACACTCTAGTTTATCTTATGGCATGTTTTTTTCCTGCCCCTTTTCCTCACCTTCTGTTATGCTGAAATGAGTTCTCACAGTTCTGATAGATGCCGATCTAGACTGGAGACAGAGACATTGCTGGAGTTTAGCAAAGAAAGGTGAGGATGCTGGGGAAGGACTAAAGGAAAAGTTGGAGGAGATTGTATGGTATTCACCTACAGTACAGAGATTCATTTAAGGAGAGAGACCGCATACTGAAGTTCAAGACATAAGAACATAAAGCAAGTTGATCTTTGAACTTCCAACATGGTGGCAAGACCAGATTCAAACAGGCCTATTAAA
Source organism: Aramus guarauna (assembly GCA_013400195.1). NCBI lineage: Eukaryota > Metazoa > Chordata > Aves > Gruiformes > Aramidae > Aramus > Aramus guarauna. Next base: position 66,088 of record VXBL01003400.1, read on the forward strand.
AAAAACAAACAAACAAACCCAAACAACAAAGCCCGCAAACAACTCTGCTATTTAACATTTATTTTTTCCGTAGTGGCATACTTTCTGATTTTTCTTCTTTCTTGTTCAGTTCTGTTCAGAACTATGTGAATGTATCTTCAAGATTTGGATTTTAATATTCTAATCCTGCAAATCTTTATGTATTAGGAAATCTTTAAGCACACATGTTGGGGCCAATAATTTATCTTTAAAAAAAGTCCACAAAATATGTGGGACTGTGAAAAAAAATCTTCAGAAGAAAAAGATTGCAATAGGATATAAAATGTTCAACTCTTTAGATCATGTTATATATAGAAAAAAAAGGAACCACTTGGATAGACTTCAGAATTTATATTGAATTTATGTATTTTCAAACAATGTTAGTAGTTTCTTATGAGTTTACGTTTTCATTTTTTTCTTATATGTCATACAGTTTCAATTCTTGTAAAATAAAGAACAGCTTTGCTTTAAGGAATGTGAAAAGTAACATTATACTTGTTCACTAACCAGAAAAAATTGTAATCCCTGTTAGATTTGAAAACCTTTTTGAGAGCAGCTGTCAGAATGGTCAGATGTAGATTTTCAACTAGCTTTTTTCCCCCTCCCATCAAACCGAGAAAGGGGAAGGAAAATGCATATACACTGTAACGTGTTCAGTTGAAAACAAATGGCCTAACTGTGGAAAGAGTTCCAGTCAAAAGTCCTTGCGCTTTCTCCATAGCCTGAAATTTCAAATAAAAATGTACACCTTGTGACTCTGTAGATGTGGATGAAGCTGAAAATCTAGTAAGTGGAAGTAATGAAGTTACTCTGTCATAACATGTCTAGTATCTGTATGGCCACTGGAAGTAATACTTTTTATTAAAATGTTTTTGTCTTTTTCTGGTCTTAGTCTATGTAATGTAAAGGATTACATACCCATCTTTTCTTTAAAAACATGCCACAGCAGAAAGACTTCAGTGGTTTGATGCAGGTATTTTAAGAGCGTTAAGAAAATGAATAGCTTTCAGTGTTGATTTAGCAGTCTGTTCCAGTGGAGCTCCAGTCTGACTTTAGGAATGAGGCAACAGAGCTTGATTTAATTGAGCAGTTGAGTGACTTTCTATTTGAAAAAGGGTTTTCCAGCATCAATCCCTATGATCTAAGCCGACATCCAATCCAAACAGTTTCCACATACCTGAGAATTCCCTTTTATGTAACAGGAGTACTGACAGCTGTACTACTAGGTACTGCTGACTGCTTACTAGCGATATCTTTACTTAAAATACAGCAGCTCCGGGCAGCTCAGTGCACTTCACACACACTAAATGAGCAAGGTCTGCATTTCCCCAGTCACAGACACTGTGGGAATGAGTTCCCTGTTCACCAGTAGAAAGCAGCCGTCCTTTTCCCACAGGGGAAATGAAATCAGACAGATATGAAGGATCTTGGCCAAAGCCTGTGGTGCTAAATAGGTGGCACAAAATTCTAAATTTCATGTCTCCATGTTCTCATTCAGTAATTGAACTGTGGTAGTGTTGGGGATGTCACCTTGTGAGCTCTGAAAAACTGACGTTCAGTGTTACTTAAGCCTGCAGCCAGTGTGTGCTGCAGAATGCCTGCACACTTCTACATGTAAGTTGTGACTGAACACAGGCAGCAAAGCTTAGCACAAGCCAGTGGATATTGCTTTCTCATGCAGAGATTTGGGAGAATCTGGGGACAGAAGAACTAATCAACACAATGATTTGCTGATCTTGAAACAAGCTCTGTCTAGTGGGTAGCTTTGCTTTTTAGTAGTAGGACCTGAAATTAGTCTGAAAATTTTCACAGGGGCTTGCTTTCAGAGTGGTAATATTTAAAATGGTGTATCAGAGCAAAGTTTTGTTTGTTGCATTTCCTGACGTCTGTCAGGGGGAATTACTATGAATGCAGCTTATTGTACTAAACTAATTTTTCCTCCAAGTCTGCTGAAGCTCTTCCACAGGCTGTGTTGAATTTGCATTGTGAATACTGCTTCTACCCACATCTCTTTTCAGGTTTCCCCTTTACACCACATTTCCCCTTTATTGTCTTGTTAGGCTTGCTAACCTTTTTCATTCTTACAGCAAGCTTGATAGAAAGAATGATTTCTGGCTCTGAGTTCCCTAGAAAACAATTTCTGATCTTTTCAGCTTGAATGTGAGGAAGTGGAACAGCAGTATATGAAAACCTTTATGGGATAGATCTTGACAGTATTATCTTTCAGAAAGAAATGAGTATGCTTGCTGCAGAATGTACTGCTGTCTCTGCCTCAAATTCTATTTTTATTTCTGTTCTCCTTAGCAAAACAGAACAATAACAAAACATTTTATTCTTTAAAAAAGAAAATATTTTAAAAAAATATTTTCTAGCCTAACTCCAAAGAGTAGCTTGAAAACAAAGATGAGGTCTTTGTAGAATGACATCTGCTGATCCTCCATGAGGCAGCCTTATCTGGCCTGAGCCTGCTAGATCTCTTGGCAATGCTGCATTATTCCTGCCAGGTGAGAAGTGGGCTGTTTGCAGTCGTACCTGACTTGTTGGCTAGTCTTAAGTTTTTATTTTGTAAAGTCTTCAGTTTTATTGGTTAAGCTTCAGTCAGACATTAATTCTATTGAAATTGAATCAGAGTTGAATTTTACCGCCCAAAGCTTTGAAGGGGGCACACCTGGTCAGGGTATGGCCACAGAGGGGAGAAGCAGAGATAGGAGTAGAGCACCTGGGGACACTCTTGCGTTGTCCAGGTTGGGAAGAAAGTAGGAGCTGCAGTAGATGCCCCTCCACACACACCAAATACTCATTGTGTTGGTGCTCTACACTACAGCCAGTCTACCACAGCTGTCCACTTGTGCAAGACAGCTGGCTTTATCCTGAATATCCCAAACAGCAATTACCATCAACTCTTCTTTCTTTTCACAGGAATAAAAATGTTTGGAGTGATAAGAGATCTCTTTTCCTAGGCATGACCATGCCCACAGCTGTACCCACACCTCTGAAATACTTGATAACGTTCTGAGCACTGATGTGCCAAATTCCATGAAGCTCCTGATCAGTTAAGCAAAGTCCACATCCTTACACAAATTGTTTAAGCATCTTGGCTTACTTATGTTACAGCATCCTGGTTTCAGCTGAGAGGGTTAATTTTTTTCATATTAGCTAGTATGGGGCTGTGTTTTGGATTTGTGCTGGAAACAGCGTTGATANACCAATTCTCTTTTCCATTCCAAAGCAGGGGTGGGGGGCAGGTGTGAGCGAGTGGCTGCATGGTGCTCAGCTGCCAGCTGGGGTAAAACCACGACATACAGAAACCATAATAATGTTAGAAACTATTATGGAAGAGGGAACACTTGAGGGCAATAGGTGGGAAAAGGAGAAGTGGTTTATGTAGGCAAAAGTAGGCATGTAGAGACAATTTTAAGTTGGAAGCTGTTCCACCTTTTATCCACAAGGGTATGGATAGGATAAATTGCTTCCAAATTTTTTTCTTATAAGTATAGCCATAGGATTTTAGGATCAGAAAACATATTATATGCACTAAAACCCCCTTTTCTTCCTGTACCAAAGTAATGATTTCATTAGAATTTCATTCTAATCAAGAATACATTAGTTCATTTTCAGATACTTTCATTCCTGGTTTGTGTATCCCGAATGCAGTGTTGCTCCATAGAGTTTCTTTCCAGATTCAGGCAAGCTTTTCAGAAAGCTTTGTGCTAAAGGTGCCCTCCCCTCTTGTAGTACTTTAATCTGTCCCTGGCTGTGTCATCTAGATAGCTGTCTTTGCTGCGGAGGCCAAAATCTGGATTGGCATCTCTTTTGTTCAAATGTCTGGTGTCCAGTGTTGCTAAATGTACAAGAGAATATAATTTTTCTGCGGCTGACAAATGATGAATAATTGCTCTAGGAATTTTGTTAGCAATGGGAAAATACCCAGGAGGCTTTGGGATGGTTCTAAGAACAATGGAGGCAATTTCATTAAGGAAGGACTTCATAGGAAGACCATGTTGTGTGGATAACAGAGATGTGTATGTGAGAACAAGCAGAGCTAGAGAGATTTGTGATACACTGGGAGTTATGTTTGACTGAAAATGGGATCTAGCTACTTCTTAACCAAACTGGTTATGTTATTTGTCAACTCTCTGTGTTTAAAAAATCTCTGTGATTTTCAGTTCTTCTTCTTCACTTCCTACTATTTGGCCTCAAATTCACAGTCTGCATTCATTGATTTGTCCATACGTTTGTCCACCACTATGCTTTTTATCACTGAAGTTTTGCATATCAAAGTAGGGACTCCAGGATTTCTGCAAATGAATAGAAAAATATTACAATGCACCAGCTATTAAGGACCTTGAACAGCAAGTTAGACCAAAGTGTGATCAGGAAATGTAACTGACTTAGTTTTACAATTAAGGGTGATGAGGCAGGGAGAACAGAAGTATTTTTCCTGAATTATGTAGCAACCCTTGCAAAATTATGCCCAGCACAGGATATTGATCTGAGCAATAAACAGTCTATCCTTTAATCAATCTTCCAATAAAACACTGGTTGCAGTTGAACAGGGACTATTCTCCTCATCCAAAATCATATTAGAAAATATTTTAGCACCCATTATGCTACAATTATATGTTCCTAATCTCTTTCATTGACTTAATTTTAAGAGTTGTTTCATTCCTTGGTGGATGTCTTCTTATTGTAGTTTTGATTCCTTCTTATTTAGGCAGCTTTTGTCAAGGTAATTTGCCTACAAGTCCTCAGGAGAAAATTTCTTGCCCCTTGCTCTGTGAAGTCACTGGCATGGACTTACTGGCTTTATAGGATGCAGTAGGTATCAGTGATACCAATAGAAAAAGAGCACTCACCGACAAATCCTATGAGTTTCAAGCAGGAACCTGTTGTGGGGTGAATGTGAATCCGTTTTTGGAGACAAACAGAGCCCTTGGACACTGACTCTGCTGCCCCTCTTGAGAGTGTGTCAGTGCACCCACAGTCTGCATGGAAAAGCACCTGTTAATCTATTTGATGTGATGGATGGATGTTCAGGGTATAAAATGAAATAAAATGGTTTTAAGAGAATCTTTGCTGGAGTGCTTAAATGAGCACTAGGACACTGTTTCTCCTTTTGTTTACAAAAGAAAGAGAGGGTGATGTCTGGAGAGCTGTGCTGTTCACCTCTGAAGGATCTGGTGTCATGATCTGAAGGATGAAAGTCCTGTGGTTTGCTTGGTTCTTAAGGCTCTTGTTTCTTGCCTCAGATTTTCAGGTAGCTGAAGATAGAGGGGAATAAAGCTTTCTGAAGAAGCGCGTTCTCCTTTTCAACAGAGAAACTTCTAATTCTGTCTAATGAAAAGATCTTAAAAGTTTATTTCATTATGGGACTGCAGAGTGGTTCTGAGTTTTAAGACAGATATTGTTCTCTGGCGTTTTCCTTATCTTTTCCAATTTTTTTCTGATGTCAAGCTATTGAAAAGCTGTTCCTTTACAATCTTTTGATTTTTTTTTTAATTTTTTTTTTTTAATTATTTGGCTTATTTGGAAAACTTCAAATAGTGTGGCCTCTGAGGGGGAAAGGGGAAAGGGGAGCATTTATTCTCTTTGATCACAAGCCAGCGCTTTCTTTTGAAATAGTATTGTTGTGTATATATACAGGAGAAGGACTTCAAGAACTTCTGCCTACAGAGATGGGTGAGGACAGAGGAGTGATCTTTCCTGAGACAAAGATTACTGAGGAGTAATTATTGGCACCATGCCCATGAAGCTGAAACTGATGCTAGGCTTTCATGTCTAGTGTAAAACTTCTATTGCTATCTAGTTAGTATAGACCAGGTACATCTAATAAAATGCTGGTATTGTTTAACTCCCATCAAAGAAAAACTTCCAGTCAGATGTTCTCTTTGAGCAGAGGACAAGTTATAATTCACTGGGCAGATAAAAGCTTTCATTTCTCCTAAGAGAAAATATTTGCATCTATAGCAAGAGTAGAAGATGCCTTTTCTTTTCCTGTTGTGAAGTGCCTGTAGAGCAAGCAGAAGCACATCAGCGTGCACACAGAAGGATAGTAGACTGTGGAGACTTTTTTTTTAAACAAAACACAACATACTGTTGGGAAAGAAATAAGATTTTACCCAGTGCAAAAGTACAGCCACAACTGATTTGCACATAGACATCTTTTAAATGAGTCACAAAAATATTTTAATCTCTTTCCTACTTCACTATTTTGTAATATAAGATTATTCCTTGGGAGTTACACAGCTATACTCAACAATATCATCTGCTATTTGGATTCTGCCTGGGCTAACACAACACCTTGACATAAACAGTTTTAGAAACATGACAGGAATGATGTGAAAGGAAATCAAGATGGCATCTTCTTCAGCACCTCATTTTTTGGAGTTACTCTAATTAAAATAACAGAAATGTTAAACATGTCAGGGCAAATCCTCATCTTGGATACCACTAGCTTAACCCCCTCAAAGCAAGAGAAGTTTCTTTGGATTTACATCAATGTCACTGAAAGTAGAACTTGGCTTTGATTGAGCCTTCTCATTTGTCAAGATTTGTTACTTTCTGGTGGAGAGATGAATGAAGATGGATATTTCATTCTGATGACAGCTACAAGAATACTTTCACACTGGTCACAAAGGTCCATCCCAAACTTCTCAATGCTTTGTGAGTGGGAACGGAAGTTCAAATTCCTGATAATCAGAAATTGTGTATTTGGGAGCCAGGGCCCTCAGGAATCCCAGATCTAGCAATTTGGCAGCTCTGGCAGTTCATTACATTGTCCATATAGAAGATATAATGTTCATACGTATGAATTACGATATTTAAGAAAGTTAAAAAAAAAAAGGAAAAAAAAGGGAAAAGGGAAAAAAGGAAATAAAAGGAAAAAAGGGGGAAAAAAGGAAAAAAGAAGGATGGAGTGGGATCTGGCAGAGATCTACAAAATTATAAATGATAAAGAGAAATAAATAAAAAATTCTGTTTTTTCTTGGTACAGTCTTGAACGTAATGATGAAATCAAGACCAATAATCAAAAGAAATCATCTGCTTCACAATGGTTTAAAGACATAAGGTAGACTTTTTAATTTGTTAGTTTAAAAAGAATAAGGATTTTTTTCCTGAGACCCAAAAAACTTCAGCCCAGAGAAACCATCTTGTACAACACTTGGATTAATAGTCATGTAGCTTTTTACTTGATAGAACAGAAAGTTCTTCTTGAGGTAATTTAAGCAGGTTATTTTCTTAGCTGTTCTCTGAAGTATCCTTCATATGCACAAAGCTTATTATGAACCAGAAGACTGATATTTTTATTCTTTTCCATTACTGCACTCATGAGACAAAATGTCATAGCACCAAAGGGAACAGCAGTAAGGTCATCTGCTCCTGCCATGCTACAGTGATGCTTGGCTGTGGGCTGCTGTAGTATACCAATGTTTGTGACTAGAGCTTACTCTTATTTACCTCTGGCATGTGTAGTTCCCTGAGGCTTGAAACTGAAAAAAACTACTTTGGCAAGTGGTAGCCTAGTCACTTCGCACCTAAGATATGGTGTTAATAAAGAACTAACAATTCTTTTTAAAACTTTATGCAAACCAGTCAAATTAGATTTATTAAAAATTATGAAGGAGAGCAGAGAAGTTTTAATGAGTAGCTATGCTGTGCATTATCTGTGCACAAAGCAGATGTAATGATGCATTATAAATGCTGAGAAAATTTAATCAGTGTAGAAAAAATATAATGAAATGGTTGTTTAAACACTGCAAAGCTAATGTTATAGTAATTACTTCCCATTGAGCGAGCCATGGTGCATATTATCTAGGCTGTGTTTGATTAGTGATCCTGCCTATGACATCTTGCCTTTTCTTAATTTTACTTCAATATCATTTAAAAAATCTTCAATTCAAACCCCATTTAAAAAAAACAAAAGCGAGCATGACATCAAATTCAGTTCTCCTTCCTTTTCCTTTCTAACCCAGTCTGCATAACAGTCTTTGATTTACTATGGCTACATGTGAGGAGGCTGAACAGTTGTTCTTACAGAAAACACCGTTCTGTGGAGTTTGTGGTTTTTGCCCCTGCAAAGTGATACCAGCAGTATTACTTGTAATGATACTCATATTTTTCAAAATGTCCTTGCAGAAGGTGGATTGGAATATATATTGAAGTTTTTTTGCAAGATTTCTTTTAAATGAATAAGACATGGATTTTACCACTGATATTTCTCAGTTCTTCAGAGCCTATAGGGATACTTTTTTACTAACAGCTGCATGCGAGTCCTGAAATGAAGCGTATGGAAAATTCTACTCATACATAGGTCCTCTTACAACTATAAGGCTTAGATAAGAATAAACAAGGAATTCTTATTCATCTTGTTTACTGATAATTACTTGTAGAAGCCTATTAGGGCTTTTGCTTTAGGAACTGTCTTAAGGTCATAGAGATTCTGAATTGTGGCTGATGGTCTTTTAGTCATGTTGGATCATAAATGATAGATGGAAAGTGTGTGTGGGGTTGTAGCCTTCAGTCAAAGAAAGTTACTGCAGGTTTTAAGATGCATTCAGCTCTCACTGAACACAGTAAGTGAGGGCTTTCCACTGCTTTTATGAGAGCTGAATTAGAAACCTTTACTGGAAGGTTTAGAAACCACCATCTTGCATTACTGAAGATAAGTTCAGAGTTGTTTTGCAAATGTGGACTAACAGTCTTTCACAGAGAAACCATATCTAGAGAGGAAAGGGTAGGAATTTAAAGAAAAGAAAATAAATTATACTCTCCCAGTAAATATAACTGAAAATATAAAAATGTACCTGGACTAATTACAACTACATTACAAATTCTGCATGCATTTGTCTTCACAAATATTAGAAGAGTAACTGTATAAAAGATTGATTTTCTCACTTTCGGTTTCAAGCGTACAAACCCTGTATGCTTCTTCATTCTTTCTCTTATTGAATCAAATAATTTCAGTTATAAACATGAACTTTAACTACAATTTTAAATAACAATTTCTGTATAAGCTTGAAGTTGATATTGTCAAAGTAAAGTTTATTGATGGTTTTAGAGTTGGTAAGAACTTAACATGATAAAAAATACTAGAACAATTTCTTCATTGAAATACTCTGATTTTAATTTGTATGTGAACTTGAAAACTAACAACTTTGTAATAGTCTGACTGAGCATTTTGGAGTTAGATAATTTCTAATTAATGTGATCACAGGCTACTTAACAAAAACAGTTTTCTGTGGTTTTGGTTGATTGCCTAGTTTCTTGGAGTTGACATTATATATCTTTTTTGTTCCTGAGAAACATGATAGTGTCTGTGTATTGCTCAAGAATAATTTCCATTTTTTAATCCTTGTGCTAATTTTGTAAGCCTTTGATTCCATTCAAAGAAATTGAGAACACATTGTTTCAGAAGTGAATGGGCCACTGGTCTCAGGCCTAGGTACCAGTTGGTACAGTTGCTACTGTTGGCATAAGGCTAGAAATGAAAAACAATTTTGGGCTAATTTGGGAAAGGAACAGGTGAAGCTCAAATAATTTGGGAGCAAGGAGAAAAAGAACAAGTAGCAGCTGCTCCAAGAAACATTGGCTTCTATCAGTGCAGCATATGGAAAAGCAAATCATAAGCACATGATTTCAGCATCCCTGGGATGAAGGCTTTGCCTTCAGATCAACAGTATACAAATTTTCTTGGGGTTTTTTTGGTTAATAAAGATGATTGGGTTATGGCTCTTTCAGGACAATCCTGCAGAGTCACAAAAGAAGCCAAGACATGGCTTCACTCCAGAAATGCTCTTTGTGTTGTGAAAACAGTGTTAAATCCATAGCCTCACAGCTAAACTGAGCTAACACTGCATCTTACTGCTATCACTTGAATAGAAAAATAGAAAAAAAAAAACCAAAAAACAAACCAGAAAAAAATCTGGATACAGTTACCTAGTGAGTGTCTTTGGTTTTCCTTAGCTAGGCCTCATGCTCTGCTTAAAGCTCTTTCTAAAAATCTTCAAGTTACATGATGCCTGTAATCTTTACAAAAGTAAATAGTGTGTCACTGTGATGCATCCTACTTTGTTCAGAGACTGCACTTTGGGCTCATATCTGTAATTGCAGTCATGACATGAAGATACAGGGCAAACCTTACAGCCTGATTTATCTTTGTCAGAGGGGTAGCAACGCTCAGCACTGAAATCCGGCATATACGTGACTCTAAATAGAGCAATTTGTCAAGTATTTCATTGACACAAATTGAAATGAAACTAGTTCTCAGACTCTAGAGGTCACTTTGCAACAGGAAGAATTCATTATCTAAGTATACACAGAGGAAAACGATTTCACAATTGAAGTTGATTTGTGAGAGATGGATGTACACACATAAAACTAAAAACTCATAGGTCACACTTGCAAAGTAAACTATAAGAACCTACAGGCTCAAGTAATCCCTGGCTAATAGTCCATCAGTTCCTCTGAAATAAACAGAGCAGCCTCTGTCATATTGATGTCTATCAAGTGTTTCAGACTCTTTTTTTTTGCATAAGAAAACACACAAATTACCTGCTTCAAACGTCAGATGAGGCAAATGTTTTTTTCATGATGTATGTATATTAGAGTACTGGAGACATACATACACACACGACATTCCATCCTGGGGGGAAAGATATTTTTTAAAGTTTGTGTATTTTATTTCATCTATGGCCTACTTTCAAAATTTATTAGAGAAATATTGCTCTCTTACATGTGTTCACTTTCAACCCTATCACTTCAGAAGCCCGTTCAAAATCTTTCCTGGATTAAATCTTGATTCTGTCATGGAAGAAGAGGAAGTTTGCTATGCAGAAACAAACTGCACTTCTCTCATTTGCTCAGAGATTGCTGGGATGTGAAAAAGAAGTGAGAAAAGACAGAGAGAAAGAAGAAGCAATGATAAAGATATGAGGAGTGAAACACAAGTTTACATCTGCAGTGAACTTTATGTGTGCCAGTGTTATGGCAGGGGACTCTAACCACTGCTGGCAGGCTGAAGTCATCAGAAAGAGTGTCACTGATCAGCAGTGACATCAGCACGGTCCCGGTGGTGTAGATATTCCAGAGGGGAGGAATATTGTTTTCCGTTGCAGAGCTCCAGAGGTACCTAGGCTCCCTTTTTCTAAAGGCGGCAAGCTTGTCTCCGTTTTCACTTGTGTGGCCGCTCTGTTTGGTGGAGAATGACAGCACTTCACATCCAGTTTGCACAGATATGAAAGATCTCAGGCTGCGGCAAAAGTGGCCCAGTATGCAGGATTTTATTTCATGTGGTGGCATCTCTTGAGGGCATGTTTTCCCACTGAAATGAATGTCAAGTTTTGAATCTTTCTTAGAGGGTGAAAGGAAACAGATTAAGAAAGGAGTAATTTGTAAACAATGAAAATAAAAGAAAGCTCAAAATTTGCCCTGAAATGTGGAAATATGTTTGCTGTGTTCTCCATTTAGAAAATGTCTCGTTCAGGCATCTAGCGAAGAGTTTGAGAAATCTTAAAATATTGGGACCATCATTTATTCTTTCTTGTAATTTTATTTATAAGCATCAGAGATATTAATATTTTGGGGATTTATTTTTAGATCACACTATAAGAAACATTTATCTAAAGTATTTAGGAAACAGAATCAATTCAGGATAAAAATTCACTGCTCTGGGTAGGAGCATTTTCAAGAAAGAGAGCCAAATTTTCTGATCAAATACTTTTTTAGCCAGTTGAACTTCATTGGCATCAGAGACACTACTCCTGCAACTCTACTATCTGTCCAGATGAATGGTCCTGTGCTCTGAACAACATATTCCCCTGGAAAACAAAGGCAGGCCTGACTGATAGCTTTCCTTTCTTACAGGTACTCACAGTTTTTTAGTGACCTACTGCATAGCAGCTATTGGTTGGGACTATTTCTTTATGTTTGGTATCAATGTGGTATATAACTTGGTGTGTTGGGTTTGCATGGCAAGGTTTTGGTAGCGGGGGGGCTACAGGAGTGGCTTCTG
>VXBL01003400.1:80366-116166 GCA_013400195.1 Aramus guarauna
GCACAGGGGGACGGGGAATGGGGGTTGTGGTCAGTTCATCACACGGTGTCTCTGCTGCTCCTTCCTTCTCAGGGGGAGGACTCCTCACACTCTTCCTCTACTCCAGTGTAGGGTCCCTCCCATGGGGTGCAGTCCTTCAGGAACAGTCCTCCAGCGTGGGTCCCCCACGGGGTCACAAGTCCTGCCAGGAGCCTGCTCCAGCATGGGCTTCCCATGGGGTCACAGCCTCCTTCAGATGTCTCTACCTACTCTGGCATGTGTCCCCCAGAGGCTGCAGGTGGATATCTGCTCCACCATGGACCTCCATGGGCTGCAGGAGGACAGCCTGCCTCACCATGGTCTTCTCCGTGGGCTGCAGGGCAATCTCTGCTCTGGCGCCTGGAGCACCTCCTCCTTCTGCACTGACCTTGGTGTCTGCAGAGCTGTTTCTCTCACATGTTCTTACTCCTCTCTCTGGCTGCAAATACTCCTGTTTTGGTTTCTTTTTTCACCTTCTTAACTCTGTTATCCTAGAGGTGCTACCAGCATGGCTGATGGGCTTGGCCTTGGCCAGCAGTAGGTCCATCTTGGAGCCAGCTGGCATTGGCTCTGTCGGATATGGGGGAAGCTTCTAGCAGCTTCTCACAGAAGACCCCCTTGGAAGCCCCCCCTGCCCCGCCCCAAATCTTGCCACACAACCCAAAACAGTGATAAAATACCATTGCTTGATTTCAAGTAATCAATCACTAATAAAAATAATCTAGAGCTGTAACAATTATGCTTGAATATTATAGTTTAAATTTTGGAATGCTGGAGATATTTAACAATTGTTGAATCAGAACAAAGAACAAGAGAAGTTAGTCTTTGAGCACTTTTTTGAATATGTAAAAATGAGACCTTTTGTTACTGTTGCATTTCAATTTGGAAGAGATGTGCAAGCAGTCATAGTATAAAGTCATAGTATAAAGTCATTGTTACTGATGATTTTCTTTCTCTAATGATATTACATGAATATGTTTGTCACATTTAGAGCCTTAAGTTGATGAATTAAGTTAAGGTTGTGACTGGATTGGAAGTTGGTTGGCAGCTTATAAATCAGTAGTTGTGATCTGTTTACTTTTAATATAAGGAAAAGGGAAGTCAATTCCAAGCAGTCAAATATTTATTTTAAGTTATAAAAAGCCTTATTTAGCAAAGATAAGGACAACTATAAATAAAACTCTGATGGAAAAACATGAATAAGAATTAGGATCTTGCAGTTTATGGGGAAGTGAAAAAGCTGCAATAATATGCTTGAGAAAGAGGACAATCTTAATTAAGCATTTCTGTTTCAGTGGAGAAATAAAGTTTTCAATTAAAACAATAAAAACAATGTCTAAATAAAATGAGAAATATGAATTACTGCAAAACGTAAAAGTTAGGGATATATAAAACCCTCAAGGGAATCTATAATCAGTGTGCTAAGGACAAGAGAGGCAAAAGATTTAAAATTTCATGTATATAGGAGACAAAGTCCATTTATAGATGGAGGTGGTAAAATGATGATGCAGGGAAGAGACAAGTATTCATAAGCATTTCTCTTCTTCATCTGAAAATAAATTGGATGATGTGCCAGTATCACCTGAGGATGACATACTGCCTTCTCATCCACTAAGGAAAATAATAATTAACAATGTTTAAAGATAAACACTCTAGACAGAAGGCTTGGACAATTTGTACACAGTCTAATACCACTGGGTAAGATGTCTTTCTTGCTGGCATTAATATTTAATAAATGTGGAAGATTATAACACTTCAGAGAGCTATTTGAAGTAGACAAGCGTAGCATGGGTAACTTGTTAAACTGAGTTCAGCCTTAGGCACTGTAATAGAAATGCCTGATATTGGATTTGATTAAACAAAACAGTAATGCAGCAAGTCCACATTTTTCTATGGAAAACAGGTCTTATTCAATCAGATTATAACTTTGGTTGCTCAAGGTAAATGCATAATAAATATTTGAATGTCATTCATCTAATGATATTCCAATTTTAAAAGGACGCTAAACCAGTATCAGTAAATCAAGTGTGTGTTAAACAAATTCAAAGCTGGATAACTGATGTCTCAGAGAAAATCACCTTGAATAGTGGTATTTGTAGTGGATTTATTGGAGTATGTACTAGATTGATGGAAGCATTGAGTAGGGATTTATTACCTGGAAATAAATAAAGTTATAATTTTTAAAAGAATTGTTGACTATAAGATTATAAAGATTATAAGAAGAGTAGATAAGGGTAGGAATGGGATTTAATGACTCATCTTTGTATTATTTCAGCATATTTGATTTTAATACAGATAATTTCTGTATTCCAAAGCAAAAAAAGGATGAAAAAATATGCTGAACTTATTTGGTAAAAAATCTAGATGTCACAGCTGATGAGAACTCTGAAGAAACTATTAGTGAGTGATTTCATGCCTAAAACAGCTGTAGATGCTTTTTTTGAATCAGTAAACGTGAGCAGTGAGTAGGAGAAAATGGGAAGTGTGTGTCTGGATGCAGAATACTGTGTGTTGTACACAGTTCTGTAGCTGTGTTTTGAAAAAGCAAATAAGGAATAAGGAATAACGAAGCCAATATCCACCAGAATGTGCTGAAGTGTGTTATGTTGTAAAACGTGTTGATGTGAGAGGCCTTTACCTCAGTACATCTAGAACATCATGGAAAGTAATTAAATTAGAGAGAATGACAGTTTCTTGCAGGAGAAAGGCAGAGTATTTAACCCAGCTGAGATGGTCCAAAAGGAAGAACCAAAGCCTGCAGTCTGAAATAGATAAATTCAGGTATTAAGTAAGGAGAATTTTTGTCTTCTTTGAGGGAGGTTGATTAGTTACTGGGGGAAGCCTTTCAAAGGAAGTGGTGTTTTTTCCAGTGCTCCCTGTCCTGCTGTTTTTGGCTTAAGACTGAAAGACTGTGTAGAAACTATGTTTTAGTCACACACAGTTTAGATATTAATATACCTAATTATTAGACTGCATACATGGTCAGCAAGGGTAAATTTAATCGTCCCTCATATAAAGAGAGTGAGCTGTATGTTGAAATGTTCTTTATCCCCATCAATACATGAAACAGAAGGAACACCTTATGCTATTAACTCTTTTCTGCTCCTACAGAGATGACAGAGGACACTATATGAATATGTGGAAAATGAGAGGAACTGAGTGTAATAATTTCATGGGGTTCTCACAAAATGTAATCCTCTTTCATCATTACCTAGTGTTGTCTGAAATTTTCTTGTCTGGAGTCAGTAGCACACAGGTTACAAGCCAGCCTGAGGGACATGCTATAAAATGTACGTATTCACCTCTGAGCATTGCTGTCAATTCCTTCTTCTTGATTGTAGTTTAATGTCTTGCACATAATAAGTGCTAAAGGTATTTTGGGCAATCTCTTCTTTCTATTCTGCTTGAAGCAAAACTTTATGAGCACAAAAAAATTCTATAGCGGTGAGTGACTCATCCTTTAGCCAGAGTTAATGTAATCAGCAAGATCTAAATAGTGAAGATGCTGCACATTGATTTCAGTAAAAGCAGAGCTTTCAAAATTACCTTCCCATTCCCTATTAAAAAAAGGAGTAAAGGAAATAGCTTTCTTGCTTGACTAAAATGGTCAAATCCTAAACAAGATTTTGGTGCGGATTTGCATTTATTATATTTGTTATCTTGAAACGTAAGAAAAAGCAGTTATAACTTTCCTGAATGGTCTCATTTATTCCTATGCTCCTATTTATTCAACACTACTAATGGTAGACAAGAAAATGAAATGCTTCTGTAAATTTTAGATCAACAGAAATTCAAGGTTCACAGGGTGGATGATAGAGTCCTCATGTTTTAGAGTCATAAACATAGCTAATCAGCAAATGCAAATTTCATGTTAACAATAACCATAATTTTCTTGCAATCTCACTGTTTTGCAAATACCTTTTCAAAATTGCTTCAAGGATTAAGGTAATTGTTTTTGCTATAGGAGGTGTATGATGAGAAATGCAAAGGAAGTAGTAGGGGGCCCACATTATCAGTTTAACTGCAGACATTTTGGTATTCACTTTTTTGCTCGCCTGCTTGACAACTTAGGAGTAATTTAGCAAATGTATTGAGTGACATTGGTGTCAAGACGTACTATATGCTTAATCATAGTTTTCAGCATGTCAGTACTTAGTGTGGCAGGTACTCTTCAGAACATCCAAAATGTGTATCATCTGTGTATTTAAAATGGTAGAAACCAAAACATGGCAGTGAGATTTGGGCAGCTGGGAAGCAAATGACCTCAGTAACGTGAGCAGGACTTCACACTGGCCAGTGTCTTACTAATTCTACTTTGATTGCATTATTAAATTTCTGTAGGTTTCGAGGAAGGTTTGGAATTATGTAGATGAGTGGTAGAAGAGGTAGATTCATTCTGACTGAGGTACTAGAGGGAAAGAAGGCATACATCATTCTATTTCTAAATTGAATCATAGTTGTATAATCACACATTCATCACAAGCAAGAAAATAGTTTTCAAAGAGCTCTGAACACCGTAGTGCTCAGAGAACAGATTTCTTACTATTTGATAACTGGTTTGTGTCATAGGCTTTGAAATTTGGAGCGTTTTCCAGACATTTATTTCACATCACAGTCATAAACTGAGTCCATCTGAGAATCTAGATTGTTATCTTGGACACAGTTACTCTGCAGGTGTTGAGTGGGTACTGCTGATCTTATGTTTATTGTCTCTATCATTGCGCCGTGTATTACTTACCACAAAAGTAACACAAGGCAATTCTTTCATTAGTAAATGGCTAATTGCCCTGCAATGCAGTTGGAAACTTGTTTGAAGTCAGACAGAAAAAGGTGTGCATTCACAGAGGAAAAAACACTGAGAAAAGAAATCACTTTGTGGCTCTTTTGATAAAAATGAAAATATTGCTCCAATAACCCTGAGGAGACTTGAATCCGAAATATGGTGCAGACTCTCAGGGATGCAAAGACTTGCTAAATAAATTGGAGGCAAATTTATCTATCATTTCTTGGAAATAATAGTTTTACACAGGTCTGTTTTCAGCATCCATTTCCAATCTGTGGAATGATTGATTTGTCATTGTTCTAGGCCCAGCAAGATTGTTCATGTTGGCAGTGCATTTCCCAGTAGTAAACACAGCTTTAGGCATGTATGAAATGAACCTCCTACCCCTGAGGAAAGTGAGAGAACTCCCATCAGTACTACTAAAATGGGTGAAATGGAAACTCTTAGTTCTTCTGGGAGACTCCAGGGTAGGGAAGTGACCTGGGTGCACTGTGGAGCTGAGTGGTACCATGACAGGAGGAGGGGGGAGGCTGCTTGTAACAGAAGAGTAAGGGGAGTCATGGAGAACATTAGGTGTTGCTGCAGTTACTAATGCGTATCCATTCCAGCGGTGTGTTCCTTAGGTGTGTGCTCTTGGTACTTCAATGGATACTTGGGTTAGAATCAGGCTGTACGTAACAGTGGGCACTGGCACGTAACATTAAGAATAGATGTTTATGTTACACTCTTATTCAGATCACATCAGAAGTTGAAAAGCTGAAAAATCATGAGCTGTGGGTTGGCCTTTAAATGGTTGCTTTAATTAAGAAGAGCCCATGGACAGAGGGTAAGTAGCTAAAAAATAGGTTTCGTACAGGAGCGGCATGTCCTCTGCTGCAGAGGCTGTACAGGCTGTGCAGGCAATGAGGTAAGCTTAGGGCCGGGAAAGGAGCCTCTCGTAGGAAGCACTGCAGTAGAAATTTGGGTATGTCAGCCTTTGCCATGGGGACTTGGATTAGATTTTTCACAGATGATTGGCACCTGTTCCTGTGCTTGACAGGGACCGCTAAATTGGAGGAGAACCCCTGAGCTATGCTTTTGACACTAAGTTTTATAGAACACTAAGTACTTTCTGAAATAACATTTTAGTTGTCTTATACTGAGCATGCACATAAAATTCAACTTTTTTAACTCATTATTTCAGTAATAGGAGAAATGCAGTACTGTTCACCTCACCATATTGGAGTGTTTCGAAGATGTGCTGGTTACTGTTTGCAAAGTGTTTGGGAAACTAAAAAAACTGGGCAATAAATGCAAACATGTTGAGCTGTGGTTTGTTGTGTATCTATAACTGTTAGTGGTGAGTCTGTGGCTGAACTTGAGCATTCAGGATGCCCACCCAGAATCCTCTAAAAGTAATCCTTTCTTTCAAAACGCTTATTTTAAAAACAGATAGATCAGGACTTTGTTGTAAAAGATTTTGCTCTTAATAGACTACAAAATCAACTATTCCCAGAGACCGCTGACTCTTTTCATTACCTTGTTTAAATCAAGGATTCTTTTGCACCTAGGATCTTTATTTTTTTTGAAGGAGAGATTGAGAGGTTGTGGTAACATGGACTAGTTCAACTAAGAATGTACAATACACTTTAATTAATGTGTAAAGCTCATAGGGATAATCACTCCTTCTGACTGCTGTATCATTAAGATTAGAGGCTGAAAAATCTTCCTTCCTGAAGATTCTCAAGACAAAAATAAATCTGTGAGCTTTACATCTTTCGTTTTTCATTTTTATTTCCATTCAGTTTTACTGATTGAGCACAAACTGTAGGAACCCCGAGTGTGTGCACGCAAATGAAAAAATGAAGTACCTTTTTTATAAGCCTCAGAAGCCTCAGAGGGACTGTATTACTTTCACTCAGCAAAAAAATACATTAAAAAAAAAAAAGATAAAACCATATTTGATAGCTGCTGAAAGAGGGAATAATCCAGATACAGACATTATGGCACAACATGCCATGCAGTTTCAATCTGCTACACTTTAGTAGCACATCAGTCACAATGAGCCCATTGTGAAAGGTTTTCTCCTCTTTGTATATTTTTTAGGAGACCGCTGGAAGCAGTGGGAAATATGTATGTTTTTGTGTGAGGGTGAGCAAACAAACTGTCGTTGGAATAATCTGAACAGTTGTTGATTGATAATTCTTATATGGATCCTAAAATGGAGATTTCCCAGCTGTGCTTGATGAGACTCGTCATCTCATCTAACGCTGATAGCTCCTGAAAGACTGCTCCAGATCTCATCAGTCCTGAAACACGAGATGGGTGGAGCAGACCATAGCAAGTGCCCACTTCACAGAGACCCCATTCAGGCATTGGGTATCAGCACTTGCCAGCAGACAGCAGTTGGAGTCAAGTCAGAGACAGACAATGACAGATTTAGCATCTTGCTCCAGTTGTAAAGGCAGCCCGGTGCACACGCACAGACTTGTAGTATGAGGAGCATGCCAAGGAGCTGCCAGTGCCTCCCCGCTGTAAACAGCACCTGTGCTGCCAAATGGTGGTGCCGCTCCATGGCCAGCCACTTCCACGGTGCCTCCAATTTATGGCGCTGATTCCCAGGGCCTGGCCCTGTTTTCTCTGGGGGTGAGGGGGTGGTAGAGTTAGAAATCAAAATCCCTGTTCCCTGCCTCATGTGAGCAATTCGCCTGACCATGTGATGCTGAACACTTTCTCAAGTTAAGCTCTCCACTCAGTAAGCCATCAAAGCCATTTGATTGAAGTAATGCAGCTGAGAGCACACTCTGTTGTCTGCATCAGCCTCCAGAGGCCAGCTTACCTAAAGCTTAGGTTAAAGGTTTCTCTAGCCTTATCTGTCTGCTCCTCTGAATTGCCTTCAATCAAACCTTGCAAGTGACTCGGGACTGAGAAGTTGCTCATACCCCTCAAGTCCAAAGACCTGCGTTTTTCTCATGTGGCTTTTTTTTTCTGTGGCCAAGTAAAACTCATTTGCAAACAACAGATTCTTTTTTCCCATCTTGCCAAAACTCACTTTTTCTCAATATTCTAGCTTAGGATACTTTCCACGACCTATGGTTGCACAAGATGTTCTGTGCTATTTCCTGTCTCTTCAGAGGTAGTAAACAAGAAACGGCAATGGGAATTTCTTCCATTCCCTTCCCACACTGCTGCAGGAACAAATACCCATCAGAAAAAAGCCTGCCAAAATTGTCCTCATGGCAGCGGAAGCTGTCGATGATATAGCCTGCCCAAGATACTGTATGCATTGTCTTCCCAGGCCAAAGCATAACTATGAATTTCAAATTGGACTTTGCATGAGTATTTAATGTGCAGTAGAAGTCTATTAAGACCTCAAATCCAGACATGGGCCTCCAGCAGTGAGTTAACCAAGCCCCCAAACCTCTAATCACTTACACATAAACTATTGCTTCAAGAAAACTGTAAGAAGAGATACCCTATGCTAAATTCTGTGTGTGTGTTTTGTACTTTATAGTCTTATAATGGCATTAAGGGAAAAGTAAGTGGGAAACTGTGTTAGAAAATGCCAAAGTGGTGGTTGCCTGGGGAACTTGAATTCAACTTTTTTTGCAGTACATTTATAAGTCAGTCTTTGAGCACACTGTTGGATACTGTTTTGGGTTTGTTTTTTTCTTCTTTCTTTCTGTATGGGCAAAACAATTGATCTTTTTTTCTCTACTCAGAAAAATAACTGTGGTTATTCTAGAACTGAAACTGAAGCTTAGGAATTACATAGAAAATTTCAGCCTAAGCAGTTAAAGACAAAGTGTTGAGCAACTAGAAAGAAAGCCTTGTAATGGGAAGTGTTGGGTAACCCTAATGAATGGGAATGCTGTGAATTATTTTATTTAAAATGTTGAGAAAATTAAGGAGCCTTTTAGATTTAATCTGCTTTCTTTCTTTAGTGACTCATACACTTATTTTGTTCTTGATCATAATATAGAAGAATTGTTAATATTAAAAACTAAAGTATCATTATTTCATGGTTTAAAAGAGTCAGCATCTGAAACAGTTATTGTTATCTGAAATATTATAGTATTCCCCTGAAGTCTCAGGGTAGATGTGCCTGAAGTCTCTGCTGAACTCAGTAATAACTTTGTCTGCAGGAAGGCTACTCCTTATAACATAAACTATCTTCTCTACCCTAGGGACTTCCCGTGCAGGCGTACATCTGTAGGGCGAAAACCTGACTATTGACTGTTACGAGCCTGCAACAAGTTTTTTTCAGGAAGTGCAGTCTCATAGTTTGGTCTTTATTTTCGGTGCCATTTCCTATCTTTACACCCTAAGTGCCGGGTCCGTTTGCCTGTCAGATCTTCCAGCCTGGCCTGGACACCACACAGCTCACTTGTTTCTTCAGTTTCTAGGGCAGTGCCCTAGCCAAGCAGGACAGCGGGCAGAGCAAGGCAGCCCCCATCTGCCCCACCTGCACAAGCAAACCCTTAGTCATGCATTGCATGTGGTGCTTTGGGTGAGATCTTAAGCTGGTTTGAATTAGAAGTCATTACACTGAGTGATGTGATTTGTATGATAGAAGCATCTGGGTACCAATTTTGAGCCTCCTTTCATCCTGTTGCAGACACAGGCTTAGTACAAGCTGGGGTGTACCTTCTGCTTCTCTTCCAGTGTGGCTGAGATGGAAATATCTTGGACTCTAAGCCCTAGATTTTTTTGAAAGAACAAAACCTGGCGTTAAAGTAGCATGTGTTACCCTAGCAGCTATTCTCTGACTTCCCTGAGGAAGAGTGAGTAGCTTAGTAAGGAGTTTCTCAGTGCTGAGTCTTGTCTGTCTTTTGAAGAATGTCGATGTAAGGTATCTGCTAAAATCTGGATTTCTGGTGTGTGTGTGTGTGTGTGCCTTAATGTGCTGTTCAAACAGACTTGGGTACATCACCTTAGACTAATTTTTTTTTTTTTTTT
This sequence comes from Aramus guarauna, assembly GCA_013400195.1. Classification (NCBI taxonomy): domain Eukaryota; kingdom Metazoa; phylum Chordata; class Aves; order Gruiformes; family Aramidae; genus Aramus; species Aramus guarauna. The sequence continues at coordinate 90,106 of VXBL01003400.1, forward strand.
TAAAGAGGCACCTAAGATCAATGCATTTTTCAAATAAATAAATGATCAGCATCATTACCACATTTTATTTTATATTAAATTTGGCCTTTAAGCCATGCCTTTGCATTAATGAACTACATTACATTGGTGAAATAAATTGCTGAATTTTGGGCAAGTTAAAGCACGGAGAATTATTCTGAGATCACTCCTGCTGCCTGTCTACCTTTGTACAAGCCAGTTGTACATGTTGTAATGGTTTCAAAAATTACTAATTTGCTTTGGCTTTTGTGTGTTATGGGGTTTTTTTTCCCAGATAATGCTCCTGGGCTGAAAATGAATTTAAATTGTAGGTACTATTGATGAATCAGTGACCATCTTCCTAACAATTTTCTTTTTCTTTCCCTCTACCTATCTTTCCACAAGGGCTGTTGACCCCCACTATTCTATTTTCATCATCAAACAGAAATAGCTGTGTAGCAATGTGTAACATTTTTCCCAGAGCAATCTCCCAGAGAGCCTGTGTGGGTAGGTGAAATATTTTTTGAGATATTCTTAAGTTTCTGATGGTTGTGTTACTGCCAGCTGGCTCCCTCTAAAAATATTTTCAACATATTTTTCAATTCAAGGTTCATTAGTTTTAAGTGTCAAAAAAGGTCATATGTGTTGCATGACAGGATCATATTAACTGTTGCGAAAGAGCAAAAAAGAGGTCTCTTTATTTACAATCCCAGCAAAGGACTTGTTAAACATATTTTTTAAAACAGGTAGAAAAAGAGACATTTTATGAAGAGTGGTAACTGACATCCAGAACACATCTGTGATGAGATGCCTACAGATTGCCTCTGCAAGTAGACAGGGTCCTTGTTTATAGCATGTCCTGTTCAAACATCTGGTGTTTTCAAGATATTTCTGGAGGCAAGTAGCTCTCTTTTCCTGTGCCCAGAAACCACGAGGACTTGAAGAGTTTTCCAGCTATCATCTCTTTCAGTGAAAGCTGTCATTCAGGTTGTTCTGGGTAAAAGGAACATAAAGGGAAACAACTTTTGCCAGTATGGCATGAAGCCAAATGTAGCAAAACATGGTGCTGTGGCCCATGGAAGAACCACAAAATTGCCCCTGCCATGGCTCTGAAGCTCTGATGTAGACCTTGGAAGAAATTTCTGTACGAATTCTCACTAATTCCTCTGCCTTCACCATTAATAGTATTCTTCCTGCAGCAGAGTTTCATGTTTTAAAAAAAAAAAATCTGTAAGTAGTGCTTTATGGGAGGCCATTTCACAGGTGCAGGTGTTCAGTGTCCCTTGTGTGGCATCTGGATGCCCTTTATTAACTAGAATCATGTCTTAATGCATTATCTAACAGGCAGCAAATAGCATTTGCTCCCAAGGGGCTGTTACATTCAGCCAGCTTGTATGTAATGAGCAAGATGGCCATTAGCTTAGGATTCTGCTCATCGCTCTGTGTTGATGAATATAAACTGCTTGCATTCCTCAGGAACGTTGCAATTATTTGGGAATGGACTATTGTTTATATAAGGAACTGTTGTAAAACCTGCAGATGACAACCTGTGGAATCCATTTTTTACCAGTCAGACCAGCTAACTGGGGAAACAATTTGGAGCCATAACATGACGAAAATTTGGAGCAATAACAATACCTCCTCTTGGTGCAAATAGTTTTATGAGGACCACTGTCCAAGTTTGGTCTCTGCCCAACTTCATCCGTATATTGCTTTTATAGTCATGAAAGATAAAATCTAGATTCTAAATCAAGAAAACATCCTAATTCACAATATTTCATAAGACCAGGTTTGTGTAACTTACTCAAAATATCTGAAACATATTCTTACACTTGAAAAAATATCCAAGTTGTGCTCTCAGATGGAATGATCTTAAGCATATGCTGAACTGTTTTCACTAATTGCGTAGTCAGTCGTTGGCCCAAGCTATGCAGCAAAATCATTAAAGTTATCTAGAGCATATGGCTGATCATGCTCATCCTTTTCGGTGAGCAAACTAGTATTATATGCAAAGTGAGACAGAAATAAATTTGTCAGAAAGAAAGAATTCCACCTTCTGCTTGTGAACTATAATGAAAAAAATCCATAAAGTCTCATATAGCACAAGCCAGAAGACCATGCTCTACCTTGTTAATTTTGGTGTACCGGTCACTTCCAGCATGCAAAGGGACTTCTGAACTGTGACTGATATAGAAAAGTATCATGTCATTCTTGTACGAGAAGCTGCTATTTCCTCTAAGCTGAGGTAGGAAAATTGTTGCAGCCTACCTCACTTTTGGATATTGCCTGTGTGAGATGGAAGCCATCATCATTATTTTCAGGGTTTAACAATAAGGTTCATTGCAGTTACAGCAAGAAGTAGATTATTAGATCCTGGGTTTGCTTTCCTTTTACCTGAGGCCAAGTAACAGATCTCTAACAACAGCCATATATGTGTGTGTGTGCACATGTGCAGAGAAGGGCTCAAATCCCGCATTTGTCAGTGTTCCGTCCTTATTGGTCCTGTCTGATTTTTATGAGGAAACAACATGACATGTCGGCAACATGGGCAGTGGGATCGAGTGCACCCTCAGCAAGTTTGCCAACGACACCAAGCTGCGTGGTGTGGTTGACCTGCTGAAGGGAAGAGATGTCCTCCAGAGGGACCTTGACAGGCTTGAGAGGTGGGCCTGTGCAAACCACATGAAGTTCAACAAGGCCAAGTGCGAGGTCCTGCACATGGGTCGGCACAATCCCAAGCACAACTACAGGCTGGGCAGAGAATGAATTGAGAGTAGCCCTGAGGAAAAGGACTTGTGGGTGTTGGATCATGAGAAGCTCAACATGAGCCGGAAGTGTGTGCTTGCAGCCCAAAATAACAACTGTATCCNAGCTGGAGAGGGACTGTTTACAAGGGCAAGGAATGATAGGACAAGGAGGCTTTAAACTAAAGAGGGTAGATTTCGATTAGATGTTAGGAAGAAATTCTTTACTGTGAGGGTGGTGAGGCACTGGAACAGGTTGCCCAGAGAAGTTGTGGATGCCCCCTCCCTGGAAGTGTTCAAGACCAGGTTGGATGGGGCTTTGGACAACCTGGCCTAGTGGAGAGTGTCCCTGCCCATGGCAGGGGGGTTGGAACTAGATGGTCTTTAAACCCAAACCTTTCTATGATTCTATGAAAAAGTGCATAAAATTTCACGGTTTGGTCTCAAGATGGCTGTAAAGACAAGTATGCCTTGTCTGTATTTGTATATTAATGCAAAGTAACCCCAACTAATAGACTTCCAGGCTCACTTTGTCATGACTCCCAAAAGACGCTGCCTTCTTGCCTTCTGCATAATCTCAGGGTTTGAATCTGCAGCCTTCATAGACCTATATCAGTATTGCTTGAGGGCCTAACTGCAGTGCTGTGTGGTGGGCACGTTTTGTTACAGGCACGCTGTGAGGGAAGTCTGGAGAATACCAGGTGCTTCAGAGTGCGTACCCACCCTGCCTCGCCTGGTTCCCACCACTCCTCACCACTACTAATACTTGCAGTTCACAATTACTATTTCAGAAAGGTCATTTTTAAAAATGTGGCATATAATCAAGAATCCAAGTTAATTTTGGAATGCATCCAGCCATCCTGCACAGAGAAGACAAGACACATTTTAAGCAAAAAAAAGCTTTAAAGAAAACTCTGAAGAGAACAGTCTTTTTATTTTTATATCTNGCGTACATATGTGCTTTTTTGTACATATATAAGTATGTATGTGTGTATCTCCACGTGAATATTTGAGAAAGAACAGACCTGGGGAGAGGAAGGAGCCAAAAAGCAGTCAAACATCTCTGTTCAGGGGTTGTTTGCAGTTTTCCATTTTGGCTGCTTGTTATTAGCTTTGCTAATTAGTTTATACCTCTCGACTTTTAGATAGCGCCTCAGTGATTAATGTGGGAGAAGCCATTAAGGAATAGAATACGGAGTCACTATGAACGAGATTTAAGCTGATCCCTGTAGGCTAAAAGATTATGTAACGAAATATTCTTATTAAGAAGGGTGTTTATTCTCATCGCTTTACTAGCACCTCTCCCCATCCCAATCCACTTTTTATTTCTGTGCAAAGCTAAAGGTTTTAAATGCTAAGTAAAAGGAAACATTCAAGGAAAAGAAAGAGAAAGAAACAGCCCAAAGCAGCCTGGATGAGTGCTTTCTTAATTTTCCTTATCTACTCTGAGCATTTGTAGGTGCATTACTTTGTTATTAAGTACCACTTTACAGCATGTTAACACCATTTCAGATATTGGCATTGCTGATTGAGCTTTTTGTTGCTGCAGTGCCTGTCCAGTACAGCCTGTGGAGGGGATGCTTTTTATCTTAGTGTTTCCTATAACTTTTACATTTCTCAAACTACAGCACAGAGGTGTAGAAAATGTTATTCCACCAGTGTTTTCACATCATCAATATTGACAGTGCCTGTGGAGTCAGCTTGAAGTACATTTTGGGCAGTTATCTTACAGTGATGTCAATCCACAGATTAATAGGAAAAAAGATAGCATGTTAAAGAGGGCATGTTACCAGGTATCTAGAGGGCAACTTCAGCTGGAAGAGTGATCATTACATATGAGGCAAGAACCCAGGAGGTGGTAAATCAGCGTCTTGTCCATTAAATATTCTAGCTTAGTGTTTTATGATAGTGAAAAACCTGTTCATGTGCAATTTCTGAAATGGAAAACTAGGTCCCAGAGGCAAATAAAAGGCACACTTGTTCCGTGATATTTGGATAACTGTTACTTGTAAAGAAGGTGAATTGGAGAAAGACCCATACTTTCTCTTACTTCTGCTCTGGACTGAAGGAACTTCTCAGTGCTTCTGACTTAGGTCTGTTAGCCTATTTGTGATAGGCTATGTAGGCTGTCAATGGAGACCGCATTGGTAATGTAAACTAGCCCTGGATACAGGAAAAGCAAGTTTAAACTGATAATAATACTGCATTACTAGTGTTTGCTAGCCTTGACATACAAATGGATGAATGCAAGTTTGAATCTTTGTGTGGCTGGCTAAGTTTTTTGTTTTGTTGGTTATTATGAAAATTCTGAAAAATCCCTTAGGTGGTAGTTTAAAAACATTTAAAGCAATCATGAAAATATGAATGCCTTCAGGAAACTACACTCCAAAATGTAACCCTATGAATTACAGCTGAAACAGTATCAAAGTCTTCTAATCTTGATGCTATTTCTATTCACAATTAGTGTAATTTGTTCTGTGAATTTGACTGAAAGTATAGTATCGCTTTAGTCAGGGCAATAAGAAGGCAAACTTAAGGTATTTTCAAGCAGCCTTTTGCAGATATTCTTAATCTTGCAGTAAGCAAGACAAAGCAATTGCGGGGGTGGGGGAGGGAGAACAATTTTAGGTAACTTGCAAATTGCTGAAGTGCTTAAATTTTTATTCCTTAATGTGCTTCAGGATTAAGCCAGCAGGCCAAACAGTCAACTTTCACTTATGATAGAAGTAGAGGGGAAGGAAAAGGAATGAGGAGATCAAACTGCAGACAGCTAGATGGTAATGTCAAAAGGCTTGTTAATTTACATTTCTCTGAGGTGGCTCACCGTCGTCTTGAAAATTATTTTTTAGGAGGAAACAAAGGACAATGCAATGTCTTTTGAAGTCAGAGTGCCTTTTTTCTTCTTGTAATGAAGTCTGACACATTGCCTTTGATCTCTGAAACAATCTACAATCTTGTATAGCTTTGATCACTAACATAATGGATGTGGTCTTACTTTCTGCCTGTGTTAAAAGTGGGTCTTAACCAGCCTAGTTAATATGAGTGCTAATTGAGTTACAAAGAAGTCTTACCTTGCATGGAATTAAGGGCTTACCAACAGAAGACACACCTTCATCTATGTCATGTCTCTTCAGGAGTGAAAAACTGCAGTGGAGAACCACAGACCGCAGAGCTCTGTAGTATTGCCTCCTCTTGTCATAGACGTGTGCTCTTACAGGATTAACACAAGCAGGCTATGTTTATGCCTCTCAGTTTGTATAAGCTTTATCTTGTTGTGTCATGTTTCTGGAGAGCCTACTGGTGCTCGCCAGCAAACACTTCATCAGTGCAGTAGCAGGATGACAGAATCCCCTTTCTCTCGGTGGAGCACCGCAGTGAGTGCTGGCAGACAGATGCAGGAAACGTGCTTGGAGAGAGATGCTTCTTCTTGCCGGGCTGTCTTAAAAGAACCAATGCTTTATTAGAGAAACAAAGCCCAGATTTAGGCCTGGCATTGCAATTTGATAAACATTGTTTCTGAAACAAAGGGGTGGCAGTACATAGCTTCATGGCATGTACTGGAAGGAATGTGCTCAAAGGCCTTGCAATGGGTTCACATAGAGCTGTTTTAATTACAGAAATTAGCCACTGGTATTGTCAGTTGTTTTAATTTAGGAGGAACAATTTTTGCTCTGTCCTATTTATGAGAGCATTTTGAATACGTGTCTCTTCTCTGGAAGCACAAAGTAGAGGATGGCGGGGGAAGGACGCTGAACACAGCTCAGCTGCCCCTGGCAGCAGCCATCTTAACTGCCTGCATGTGCAAATACACCACTCTCCTCTTGGTGGTGGGTTGCTGCTATTATACAGTGATAAAGTACAACAAGAGCAAATGGAATGGCAAAATGTTCACGGGATTAGGCTGTATGAAGAGTTTTAGGAAACTTTGGTTTTGAACTATCATTTTCTGAGAGATATAAATGAGTCTGCAACACTAAAATGATTTGCTTGTGAGTATGTCAGGCTTAAATGTAGAAAAACCATGCACTGAAGTTCAGGACTTATTGGAGACCTTAAGTTTTCAAAATAATAGATTTACAGTGTGACTAGTCTAAGGAGAATTAAATGTACCTGGAAAGTATAGAAAAGAAACATAAACTGAAGCTCCAGGAAGAGTCATGACCCTACATGCTATAAACTCCTTCCTGTTTTTGGAGAATGCCATGGCAATTTTGATATTTGCCATCAATAGTAATAGCGCACACCAGCACATCTCTCCTTTTCAGAATGAGGAATATGGTGAATATGAAGATACACAGAAATGTAGCCTTGTGATAAATGGTAACATTTCATGAATATGCACAGAGGATTTTACCATAATTGGGATGTTTCTGGCTAAAATATTCCTTAGACTTAGCCTTGGCTGACTGTTGAACAGCTCCCACCAGCTCCTTGTTCTCATTTTGCCCCAGCAGCAGCAGAGCAGTTGCTGAAATATTTCAGACAAGTGTCCTCTGGAAACTAGCTGCTCTTGTGTGCAGGTGGGTTCAGGTATCAGTGAAGCCTAAACTGAAGTCTCTGCATTTATCTTTGCAGTTGTACACACCTTCACCACCAACGGGATCCCATGTCCAGCCCTAAGCCAGGGAAAACCAGTGTAATCACAAATGCTGGGGTGGAGCAAGCACAATCCTGTCCTGAGAAATGGCTTTAGCAAAGTCCCATTTGTCCTTCTGGACAGTCAGGAAGGTGGGCTTGCCTTGGGTTAGCTTTTGTTCATTTTAGTTGTGAGCACCACTTTTCATGTGTTGTTAATTCTTACTCTGGTTGCTACTATATGGAGGCTTTATAGTCTTATGTTTTTCACATTTTCCAATTAGTTTGTAAGGCCCTTGTAAGGCCAGAGGTATTCAGTAGTGAGGAATAAAAGTGATCAATATAATGGTGGTCATTATATTTATTATTCATTAGAATTTCAGTAGTCTTATGATTTTTAGGAGGTTGAATTTCAGCTGAGCGAAGTGCCTTCACTTCTTTAGCCCTCATGCAGCAGGTAGTTTGGTTACATTTGATCCTGAATCATTTGGCAAGCCTTCACCTATTGTACAAGCAGAAGTAATGACAGAGCTTTGAAGGACAATTCATGTAGGTGCTATAGATCTCAAAATCAATGAACTGCTGCAAAAAATAATGGAAACCATAAATGTCATCATAAGGGAGGGCATTAATGTCAACTAATGGGCAGGAGACATGACTGGCTGAAATCATGTCAAACTGAGGTGACTTGTACAGTGAGGGAGCAGTGATACTTCATTTATCTTGCAGGAGCAGTCTTGCTATGTTATGGTGCCTTGGATAAGGGATACATCCAAAGATCATACATGGGTATTTTGGCGTTTTTTTTGGTGTGTATTCATATAAAATGGGTGAATTTATGAAACAGTGCAGGGTACTGCCTTTTACTATGCCAGAACAAATTGAATAAACCACAGATATGTGGCTGATGACAGCATCCAATCTGTGGTACACGGCAGGTTCTTGCTGTTGAAAGGCTTCAGTCCTTCTGCTCTGACTGCCCCCACTGCCTTCCCCTGGCTTCCCAGGAAGCTGTAGGTTCAGGAGCTGTAGCCTGTGCATAGTTCCTTCTGGGGCAGTGTTTGGATGGGGACCTGCCTGTGTCGGTGTGGCTGTTACCCCAGGTCGGCAGTGCTCCAGAGCACTCATGTGGCACCTGGAGTGGCAGCTCAGGAGCTGCCCTCTTAGGAGGGAGCCCCAGAGTAAGGCAATGAGATATTCTGCAGTAGGAAGCAAATCTTCCTTTTCAGGACCTTGTTTGCAACAGTGGAATGCTTAATTGAAGCAGTTGTCTCGCCTGGTTTTCAGTTGGGATTTCCAATTGTAACAGCCACTCTCTGATGCAATTAAAATGGATGGTCTATCTACTGGGGTTCATCTTGAAATTTTAATTCCGATCTACCCCGCAAAATCCTTTGTCTTGGACATCAGTCAGATTCTTGTCTTGTTCTTGGGATTTTGGGATGTGTCTGAATTCCATCAATGACTGTGCTATTTGACCATATCTTTATATCAGAAGATCTAGTTTTTCCTTGCTATAGAAGAATATTAGGCAAAATTGCAGTAAAAAGCCCCCCCAACCAACAAACAACAAAAAACAACCAAACAAACCACACATGCACACAAAATCCCAACTCAGGAAAGAAATTAAATCAGTATTTATTTTTTTTTTCATTAGCAGAACTCTATCATCCAATAAGTATATCTGGTTGCTTATTAAAAGTTATGTAGACTTTACTTAAAGATTTACTAGGAAATTCTCCTTGCTCTCCTGTTGAGTGGTATGCTATTAAGTGGCTTTTGTTGAGTATTAAAAAAAAAAAAGCATCAGAGGGAAGATTTTCTGTTATAATGTAAGCTTCAAATCAGCAGCATCAGAGACAAAACTGGATTAATATAAATCCTTCAAGGGATAAAACACATTTGCAGATTAACCCTGACCTCTGCTTAAAAACTCCCAAATTCTCTTTTCTGTATTGATTTATCTAAACAGGGCTGCCTGGCTGCACACAATGAAATGTTTCCTCTGCAGGTCAATTAGCAGGCACCTGGATAGGATTCAGACTTTTGTTAGGCACAGAAAATCCCATTAGATGTTACTACAGGTGGTTGCTGCCTGTTTGCTACCAATATGAATATTGCATTTAGAAACTTGGAGTGGATGGTATGAAAAACTTGACAGCTATAAATCTTGTATTTGAAGTGGACGGCTTTATTGACTGCTGCTATCTTTGAGATGGAGAAAAGGGGGAATCTGTTCTAGCCTTTTGATTTAATATGAGAGTGCGCTATTTAGGGATGATTGATGGTTGAAAAGTGACTTACCAAGTGCTCTGCATGATTGTATTACCCTAGATAATAGGTTAAACAGGAAAGAGGGGGTTCTGAATTTAAAGGCACTAAACATCATTTTATTGCAAATGAGAAAAATCAGTGCAAGTATGACATGGATATGTTCATTTATATTCTAGACCAAACCAAAAGGGCATCCTGTAAATTATTAATTTCCAGGCTAGTTGTGTGCCACCCTGAACTATTGTCTGGGTCATGCTAAATTTCATGCCTTTTCACATACTGAAAAGAGATATTCTGAGTCTATTCTGAAGCTGTTCCATGTCCACCCACCCCAGAAATTTAATGTTGCTGTAGAAAAAACCGAGATGGCATCAACCTGCTCACTACCGTATGTTGGGTTGCATCTGTCTTGCACCCAGTGGAATTATAATTAGGAAGGTCACTAGATTTTTTTTTTTTTTTTAATGTCAGGAAGTTTGTTACGAATTGAGGATAAAATTCTGCCTCCACTGAGGCAAAGAACCCCCCAACTCTCTTACTTTTTGTGGAGCTAGCATTTTTCTTGAACTTTTCCACATGTCTACATTTACATTATGCTCCAAAGCACATAGAGAACAGATGGCAAAGTCATTCAACCTGCCTGTATCTCAAGTTTCTGATCTATACAACTGGGTGGATAATATACACATCAGGTATATTAAGATGATAAGTTAAACCCTTTGACAGGTTTGAACTGACATATAATCAATATGAAGTTATTAGGTATTGTGTTATTAATAAAGCTTTTTAGACATGCAGTAGTATTGTATTATTGACCATAAACATGTCTTTTAACTCAGACCTTATCAAGTAAACTTTGTTAAGGGATGATCCTTTGTGCTCAGATACTGAAAGATCCCATTATTGAAATATATTGAGGATTCTGGTAACCAGTAGTTAACTGCAATAGCTGCAAGGCCCAGCTGCTTTTTAAATGCTTGTAGCTGAGCATGAGTTAGGATTAGAAGAAATCCAGCCTGTCATGTAGTTTTCAATAAATGTTAGGATCTTTTACACTGTTTTATTACTCTTAAGCTTTCAATATCATTTATTTAGAACTTTTGAGAATATACCATTTCTATGCCTTTATCAAACCCACAATATTTTTATACTTTGAACTTTCTATTGGCATTGAACAGCCAAAGTATTGTGATACTTACTATAGTCTTACCACTTCTATGAAAAGAAAATCTGTAACATCTCCGAACCTTCAGACAGCTTCAATTGCCTTAGGAAAAAAATCAGTTAAAATAATAGCAGTTAAACATAAGAAAGGCACATTAGATCACGTCCCTGTCTTGCAAGGCATACATTCTTGAAAGAGGATAGATATTAAACTGAAGTGACGTGTGCTGTTAGATTGTAGACAGTTTCTCTGGAGAAACTAAAATGCTAATTGTTCTCCATGTGTTTAGGTACAGTACCAAGATAAGTCTATAAAAAAGTACTTTATTGCTTTTAACAGCCTTATAATTTTACAGATGTTGAAATATAGGCTAGGTGTTTATATTAAAAAGTTATAATACACGTTTTGCCATATATTATACACACAATATAGAGTCATGGGAGTTTTTTAATTTTCTGAGTTGGCTGTACAGTTGAGTGAGAGTAGCTTAATAAAATATATGTTGGTATAACATACTGCTCATGGATTGTTTAGACCAGTGCTGGGATACACTTTCTGTATGCAGCTTGTATGGTGAAGGAGGGTTTAACAGGATATGTAAGTATGTACAAAATGTGGATGGACATTTTAAATATGAGAAGGAAGAATCCACTTTCTGGCAATAAGACATATCCAACAGTACATTTTAAAGGATTATTGGATGTCTTGGGTGTTTGCTAAGGCATGGGACCAGCCAGGACAGTAATCCCTTCAGAACAAAGCCTGTTGTATGTTAAAAGTAGTAAGCTATTGCTATTACAGCATAGGAATTATGCCAGTGTTATTGACTAATAAACGCCTTGGGGCTGGCCTCCTCAGAGGTAGGATGAAGTGTAAGTTCACCACACCTGTCTTTTACTCTAGATCTTTATAAAAATAGTAACAGTAAAAATGATGCAAGTAGTAAGTCACTTAGACTTACAGAGTCCTTGCTCTGTGCAGGCTATTAACTTTCTGTTCTGGTGTCTACATTTAAAAAATTATGAAGGATACATTTATTTGTCTAGAATTGACAGAAAAAAAGTATGAGATGTCAAAGACAAGTTACAGCATGAGATAAGTTTTTTGGAAATGGGTGCAAGGGTATTGTGGACACCTTGTAGAGAAAGTTTATTTTCCCTTAGATTATCAAGATTGTTCTTCTGGGAATTAAAGGTAGTGTCTCCTTTTGGCAATTTTTCTCATCCATAAAAGACTGAACAGCACAAAGCATTTATGAGAACTGCCATGAGGAAAACTTTGAAACTTATGCCTTCCTCCAAAATAAATTAAAACTACTAATTTTAATTATTGAATATATAAAAAAAATGTTTGGGCTGAAAGTCAGAAAAGAATTAAAGTCCAATTTCTGGAAAAAAGAAGGAGAAATCTTTGTTTTTCAGTAAATGCCTCTTTTACCAGACTTGCAGATATCCATAACAACTTCTGAGGCAGAACACATCTGTAACTGTGTATCTTATTGGTAAGTTACAAAACCAATAGAATGCTAAATGGTTATTAGTAAGTAATTTTTTTTTCTTCTCCATTTTCATGGATTTAATGAATGCTTTATACATTTTACAACACATTAATATCTATACCAACATGTAGCTAACATTCATATGTATAGTTACAACAGAGGATAGTAGGAAGCCATAAATAAAATAATAATGACAATTCAATTTAGCTTTTGGTTTTGTTTGATTTTTGTTGTTGTTGTTTGTTGTTGTTTAATGCTTTTGTGGTAAACATCTCCCTCAAAAAGTATACACTGCAACAAAGTTTATTAATTCCTAACATAAAAATCTCACTTTCACCAAAATGTTTGAAATATTCTGTGATACTGAAGTATCTGAACTGTTTTGTTTCTCTATGAATAAAAATAAAGTATTCCAAGTGTTGGAATACTTTTATGTGAATATATTGTAAACTATATGCAAATTATTTAATCGATAAATTTCTCTAACAATTTTATCGTTTCCTTTGAAATGTTTTCAAACACCTGCTTGTATTTATATATTTACATGTCTTTATGTGCATATTCTTTCAGGATTATGAAAAATCTTCTGCTGCAATTCACTTGGAGAAACCCAAGCATCTCACTATGGCATTGCTGTCCTGCCACCATCCAGGACTTTGCTCAGAGAGAGCACAGCTTTCCAAGGAAATAGGAAGTATGCCAGTGTTTCAGTAGAAGCTTACTCTTCTCTTTTCCAGTTATGCAGTGATGCCAGGTAACATAGCACATCATTTTAGACCTCTTTTTATTGCTTACCATGTAGCTGGAATAACATGGCTATGAGCTGATGTTTGTCTTAGTCTTGGATATTCAAGCATGGTGGTGATGGCTGACAGCCAGAAATCCTCTGTAGTCTCCAGGGTTGAATAGCTGAGATACACAGATGACATAAGATAGTCCATGAAATAAAATTCTTCCTGTGTTTGAAATGCCTGAGTTCTGCTTGCCTAATTAGGGTGATGTAAACCACCACAAGCTTTTATATTAGCAGTGCTGAGTCACTTTATACCATTTCAGGATTCTGAGCTGGGTCTTAAAAAAAAAGTGAATTAAACATTCATTTAAATTTCAAAATGAGTTTTGCTGGCTGTGTTTGATCAAAACAAAGTTCATTATAAGTTCCTGTAATGAACATTCATTATTGAATGTCAGCACTTGTGTTTCTGTTGTGTTTGCTTTCTGCAAGAATTAGCATGAGCTTGTGAACAAAAGCTTATTTCAAGTGGAGTTTAGGTTTACTGCAGATTGTGAAGTTTAAATGTGCTATTAGTAAGCAACTTTATTAGAGAAATTTGAAGCTGAAGAGTTCATTGATTCATTCCTGGATCAAAACTAATAACATTTGGTGCTTTAATCAGAGAAGAATATCAGAGCCTAAAGTTCAAATTTTAAATAGGCAGCCACAGGGAAAATTAAGTATGCTGAACATTTCAATGAATACTTTTGAAAAACAGGTATTTGAAGAAAAGAGTGAGTGAAGACTATCTAAGAAAGAAAAGGCACCACTCATAAGACAAATTATAAAGTGTTACCTTAAAATATGGGTAACATCACTTTGTAACAATCAACCCAGGGAAATAACATTTGTAGAAGCTGTCTCCATATCACTTTTTTTTTTGTCTTACAATTTTTTTGTCGTACTATTCTTCCAGTTTCTCAGCAACTATATGTTAGACACTATTAAGATTCTACTGCCTGGTAATTATTATTATTATTCTCTCAAAATATAGTACATATACGCAAGTGTTTAGGTGCCCTCACTATTACTCAGATTAACCTTTTTTTTTAACCTTGAAATAAGCAGGTAGAAAGCAATTTATGATGCATGATTTATAAAGCAGCTAAGTGGTACTAATTCCTGTTTTCAGCAAAAGTGAATTTGCTGAATTAGTAAGACCCAAAGGAACATGAATATTACACAGCATACTTTTGGAAAATAACTTTGAAAATGCAATTTAAGCTCTCAGATCTTTAAGGAAATTTTATAAGTTTTATTCATTGTAAATAATTCCTCAGCTGATAAAGGCAAAGACTGTTTCTAGCTGTTTAACCCCAAAGGTATTTGACTAAATTATGGTATTAAAACATGTCATACATGGCTGAATCTAATCAAAGATACATTTAATGAGTTGTCGTTTCTGTAACACTGACCAGTATTGGTCGCTTATGAAGTGGGCAGCAAAATCACACAGTGGAATATAGAGCTTAAAAGCTGGACAAGGATTGGTGGGAGATGTTTTCTGATCCAAAGGAATGTCATTCTTCATTTAATGTTTATTGAAATAGGTGCTTAACTACCTTTTAGTCTGGTGTACTTGAATTCTTTCAAATCCACAAGTAGTTTCATTGGTGGGACAACTTTGTTTCCATCAGCATGAGAAGCTTAGTAAAGGTGGAATTTATATGCTTCAGAGTGCAATTGATATTAAAAAAGAAAATGACATCAAAGTAATTGTGTTTCATTATTGTCCAAAGTCCTTCACTTAATGTGAAGGCCTAACACAATTGTGCTTGATTTGTCTCTATTTCACCCTTGTTAAACTTCGCAGTGCCATGCTGAGTCATATTGTATAGCATTGACATCACCCTGCATAGCACATTCACACACTACTCATCATGAGCCTACATGTATCTCCCATCTAAGGTCATGTGAGTTTGAGGTGTAAAAAAATTTCTACTGATGCTTCTCATTTGGTGGGGAAGGGAACATTAAGACCATTAGAGAATTGGACTGGATAGCCTATTTCAGTTTTCATGTGGGTTTTTGTTTTATACTCATTTTTTCTACTAGTCATTTACAATTTTTCTGACTAATAGCCATCCACTCTGTTCTTGGGTCCCAGGAGATATTTATCTATGATTGTACTTTTTTTTAATCTATGGTTCCCTTATAGGCATAACTCTTCTTAATGGATGAATCAGCTGGTTGGGTTTCAATCTTTTTGGCATTGATCTTGCTGTGAAGGTGCTGTCTAAGAAAACAGCTCACTGAGTATGGAAACTAATCCACAATTTGAATGCCAAGAATCTAACCCCAAAAAGTAGAAATAGATGCTGTGATTGGAAATGCTAAGTAGTCCAGGTCATATTTTTCCACTGACAACAGTGTACCTGTAATAGCTGTTTACCAGCAAAAAATGTTGAACACTGAGTGTCAAAAATACAGTAGAAACTTGGAAATTTGTGTACTAAAATTTGTATTTCTGAAGCTGATTTAACAAAATGGGTAACAGAAGTATTCACTCGCTGCTGGAAAAGCATCTTTGCACTACACATTTTTTTTATTTCCAGTGGAGATAAAAGTATATGATTCCTCATAGATGCATACCTCTCTTTTTCCTTGGAGGCAAGTGATAGCTTTTTCCTTCTAAGTACACTTGTGCCCTTGAGCCTCTGGATACACTTTGCCTGGACTGGTGGATGGATGCTGAAAATGTATGCTGTGCCCAGAAGGATTTGTTGTAGCATACTTAATATGGAAAGACATGAGTTGGAAGAATGTGTTGGGCTGTGACATTGAGGGGGAAGCAGGCAAAGACTTGCAATTTCTTTCTATATATTCCCATTGAGCTGTATTTTCATATAGAAAAAGGACCATCTGATCCCATGACTCCTAAAGAAACTGAATTTTGAGAAACTTACTTCAGCAAGCTGAATTTCATGAGAAGGTCTGCCCACCCTACTCATGCTTTTGGGCAATTTTCAGCAGACTTTTGCTGTTAAAAGAGAAGGATCAAACTATTCCAAAGAGTAGTTTGTTTATTCATCTTCTCCTTTCTCCTCACTTTAAATGCAACTCTTGGGGGGGTTGTGGGGGGACCTGCGGACCCACAGGTGATGGGAGCATTCTGCCATTTAAGAGCCAGCTCTGGTGAGCAGACACATCTGTTGACAATAAATGGGGGCATTGTAGCTATCAGCTTCCGTGCAGAAATGTGTAAAAGCCAGCAGATAGTTGTGTGACTACACAGGCAGCAGGAATGGACATTGGATTCCAGGAAACACCAGCGTCTCAGCTCAAGGCTCTTGTCTGCTGACTAGAAAGGATATCTTTGTCCAGAGCCAAGCAGGAAAAATGTCTATAAATGCTGAATTAATTAGTATTAATGTACTTCCTACAATTTCCAAAAGTGTGTAAGGAACACGTGTAGCTTTTAGGTAACAAACATATCTGCCAGTTTTGGGGTGGATCAGATTGGAGTAAAAGGGAATGTGTAAAGAAAATGGAGCCATGGTAACAACATTGCACAAGTGCTAAGGCAGTGTTAGTGCATTATGAGAAAAATCAAACATGCTTTAAATTTTATTTTTTTAAAAAACCAAATAGGTATACAAATTAAACTTCTTTCAAGTCCTCTGGAAGACATTATTCTAATTGTGTCCAATAAAGAAACAAACTATCAATGTGGGAATTGAATGACAGTAGTTAGCAATACCTGGAAGCTGTCTGCCCCACCCTCATGCCTCCCTGCAATGTCATTGAGAAATACATTCATATTGAACTTAAATCATGTGCTAGGCTGGCTTTACAGCAACCTAAAGAACTTAATTTAGATTTGGATACATGAAAAATCCTTCAGCTTTCCCTAAAATGAATTTTTACAAAGCTGGTTGAGCTCACAAAATATACTTGGATAATTCCCCAACCAAGGTACAACTCGTTCTCTTAGACAGCAGGTATGTTGCTGAAACATCCTTTGATTTAGCTACCTATTATGTTTCTTACTATCATTCCCTGAAGCATCATCTCTGGAAAATGGTGCTTTTGGGCATTGCAGTCAACATTGGGAATGCTGATTTACAGATACTCTCATCTCTCATTCTCAAGAGTCTATGCCCAGAATATAATACCACAGTACTTATGCTAAGGAAATCACGTTTAATCATGTGACTACCTGACTTGGTAGAGATCCAGACATGTACTTTGTTACTTACCTGGTTCCCAGGAGGGAAACTATGGTGTAACTCTCCGACTTTCCAAATTTGGCTGCAGTTAACATGGTATAACCCTAGAAGTTTGTCAATATATTTTTCTTGCTGGTGGTTTCTAAATCAGTAATGTATTTTAGAAAGACAAGTACAAAATGTCAGGAAAGATATATGTGGAATTTGTAAGCACATTGACTCTGGGTAACCCCAATATATATTTAATAGACAAAATTAAAATAAACATGAATATTTTACTAATATCTCCACTTTCTTTAGATTGCCCTTTAGATTTTGTGTGGATGTGTGTTTGTGTGGGTGTGTAAGGTAAATAGCTGAAAACTAGGAGGGTGGGCAAACGGACCATGAGCAACAAATGGCTCTTTACAGAAATCATTCTAATGAAATTGACCTCTAATGAACTATATATTTTTGATAGCCAAGGGCTAAGTATTCAGCAAGTGTAAACCAGCACAGCTCACACTTTATTCATATCAGCAGCAATACTCAGGCCTTTAAATCTGCTTTTTAAGATGAAAATGTAACCTATTATTTATACAGCATAGGAGATGCCAAAATTCAGACCCCACAAATCCTCTAATTGTCACTTCTCAGCTAATGCAACACAAGAGAAAAGGGTAGTGTAACTGAACTATCACTATGCCTTTGAATTGAAGGATTTTTATTTTATTACATGGTGAGGGGACACCCTCTTCCCCAAAGAATAATGAATCTTTTAGGCCCATTATACCCTTCCAGTTCAATGGCATTTTCTTTAATTTAATGCCTATTACCATTTAACTGCTTTTAAAGTTGCCAACCAAATTAACGCACTGCCCTGAACTGCTGCCTTGGGATTTATGTTGGTTAAATCCCTCAAATGTCACGCAATTTTTGTTTTCTAGTTCAAACACAGGTTTTACAAAACCTTTGGAGTACAACTTGTCTCATCTGTCTTGTACTCTTGTGGTTTTATTTTGCTGAGACAGAAAGGCATTAACTGAGAGTTTTGCTATAAATGTATGTGTAATGTGCAGTGTGTGGAGAAGCAAGGGAACTATGAAGCAAATGTTTGCACTAGCTTCTGGGAAACAGTACAGCAATGATGAGTTTCATGTTTTTGTTTTGTTCGTGTAATTTAGGCAACAATTATAATTTTATTCATGAGTAAGAACTTTTGTCAGATACTCAATTAACTTAGGTGATGAACTCCTGACCCATTTTTTCTCAGATAATTATTGAATTGCAGGAGAGGCAAGGAAGAAACACATGTTTTAGAATGCTCTTCTGACCCTGCTCTCACCTTTTCTGTCATATAAAACAGAAATTGGAAAACCCTGTGTCTCAAACTTTGTGAATGTGCTCTGAAATCTTGGGGTCTAAAAATAGTTTTGTGTTGAAATTTCTTAGACTTGTTCAAGCCCTCCATGGGAGTATGTTCTCAGACTTTGAGCTGAAACTTTATATTCTTTTATCTCCTAATTACAACATAATACTAAAAGTAACTTGTGGTGAATTTACAGCTGACCAGTTTGAATTAACTTAAAGGGTTGATGACTGAAAGTTACAGAAGCCATCAAACACTGTAAAATGCAACTCTGCTGGGTCTCATAACTCAATTTGAAGACATATGATGTTTGTCCTTAAAATGCATGACATGATAATTTTATGTCTGCAGATTTCAGAGTGGAAAAGTGCCACCATGGCTACCCACTGCTAATTTGTTTATCAGCTGCAGCAGCAACAGCAACAAAAAGTTCAGAAATGGTAGCCTAGGCACTTTGCTACAGGTTTTATGATGATGGCCAAAAGAGAGGTAAATTGAATTTGGTTTTCACAGCCATCCTCGAGCAAAGGAAGACACAAGGAAGTTGACTAACACTTGGTTTAAGAAACTTGGACCATTTCAGAGCCTTGGCATCTCTGCTTCTAGCACAAAGTAGATGTTAAACATTCATTCTGTTTCATATTAATAATTTCTGTTATTTGTTCTTGGAATTGGGAATTCAGTTGGAATTCAGTTGCATGAATCTTACAGCTATCATCTTAGAGGCATTTCTTTTAAACAAGAAGATTAAAACCTAGCAAAAATCAAGCAAAACTCAAGACCATCCCCTCCTTCAAACTTTTAACATCATTTTATATTCAGTATTTGAAATTTCCAGGCCCAGATGGTCTTTCATGGTAGCTGTATGTGTCTGCAATCAACACAGTTCCTAGGAAAATTATAGCATTAGTCAACAGGACAGTAAGGATATCGTGTGTTTTAAGCAAAGGGTGGTAAAACAAGATATTTATGTGATCCTGTTCTGGCTAAGATTGACTTAGTGCAGGCTGCAAAGACAGGGATGAAAGTAGCTTCAACATGCTTTGTGTGGTCCTGCCTCTTGGAGATGCTGCAGAACCATTAGACAACTTTTACATTAGACAACAATTACTTTTATGCCCTGTGTTGTGTCCTGGTGACTTGGAGAAGATATAGCAGAGCTTTTAAGGTAATTTCCCCACACCAGGAAAAGTCTTTCTGTAGGACCTCTCCAGAGCAATATGGAGATGGCCAAACTTACATTTTGGGTTTTCCACCCACAACCTCTTTCTCTGAGGAAGGACTAAGCTCTGTGCAGTGATCACTCTGCAACAGAGGACGTTTGTCTGAAGCTCTGTCTTTAACGAGTCAGTGCCTTTGGTCTGAGATGTGTTGACGACTAAGTGGTTTATGCAATATTCCCAGTGGCTGCCTGGAACACAAACTGGCTGGGCATGATTTTTTTTGGGTGTAGCTGCATTGTCAATAAAGTGCTGAGATAGTCCTCTATTATTTTTTTGCAAATAATTTTATAAGAAAACTCATATGGGATTCAAATAAAGGCTTATACATTCCTTAGACTTTTTTATACTCTCTGTTCAAAAATACGTCTGCCCTTTTTAGACTTCACATTGACATTTTAGTGGGTTCAGCTCAGCTTACTTCAAAAGAAAAAAGGATTAGTGTGAAGCTTAGTGCAGGGCCTTTCAGATGAGACCTTTAAAAAGGATCATCATTGCTCTGCTGGCTGACTGAAGTTCTCATCATACTCTGTAATGGTGATGTGTTCATGGCCCTAGCAAAACATGCAGACTCTGGAATGGAAAAATTGGTCATGTCAGGGTCCCTCTCTGCAAGGTATTGTCTGT
Organism: Aramus guarauna; assembly: GCA_013400195.1. Taxonomy (NCBI): domain Eukaryota; kingdom Metazoa; phylum Chordata; class Aves; order Gruiformes; family Aramidae; genus Aramus; species Aramus guarauna. The sequence continues at coordinate 110,498 of VXBL01003400.1, forward strand.
TCTATATATATGTATATGCTAATTTTTAAGTTGATTGCCATGTCATCTACACTGGAGTCAGAATGGTGCCCATGTGGTTGAAGGGAAAACCACTGTTTTCTGCCTTAATAACAGTATGATTAACATAATTTTTTTGCAGTATAAATTTCAGGATGCAGGTTCTTGCATGAAGTGTTGCCTACATGCCACAGATAATTGCAAAAAAAAAAAAAAANCATCTCCTATGGCTCTCTTTTCCCCTAGCATCTTGTCAGGTGTGATATACTATTTTAATATAGAAGAGGTTATGGTGTGTTGCTTCTGGACACTTCAGCAATTTCCTTCAGGGCTATTGCCAAGCTTTTATCTCCTTTTATTTATACTTTGTATTCTTGTTAATGTGTACTTAAACAAATGTTGATCTCGATACTTCTGCTCCATTTATTTCATATCACTGGATAAACACACAGGTTTCTGTGAGTATTAATTTTATAAAGTTTCCTCACTTGCTTTGTGCACCCTGTAGTGACTTTATGGTTGGTTTGGTGATGTTTTGTTTTGTTTTTCCTGTCATGAAGGAAACTGTTCCTATTGTTTACATTTAGAAAATAAAAAAGCATTGAATGCTGTTTCTGTAGCCTTTCTACAAACATTGTGAAAAAACAAGTATTTTGGAAATCAGAGGTGTGGTGGCTGAGGAGAACTGGTATTTCTAAGATGGGTCAGTCTAGATGCAAATCTCATGTTGACCCCTGAAGAATTGCCAATGGCTGGAAAGGACTGCAGGATTATTCTCAATGCGCTTTCTCTCCTCTGCGTTGTTTGCCTGGCAGTACAGCAGTCATGCAATAGATGAAGATGGGATGTTCGCCCTATCAATCCGTCCATAGAGAAGTATTGTGACAAATGGAGAATGCTTGTAAATTTATAATCTTAATTATGATCCACAAACTATTTAATACTGGGAAGCAAAATTACTGCAAGTGATAGTGATTAAAGATGGTATCAATCCACCTTACTCTGTAAGCCTTGCTAATGCTTCAGCTTCCAACTTCCTTCAAGCTAGACAGAGAAAACACATGGGGAGATATCTTGATATTTAGCAAAATGCCTGCTTGGGATTAACTGACCTTTCCTGTAAATCAGAAGCAAAGTTGCCAGCTGAGCACTTTCTCATATGCAGACAGCAAGAAAATGAGTTGAAGAGCTCACTGAAGCAAAACATTACACATATATTTTTTTCCTCCACTCTTCTACCTCTTATACTATAATAATACAAGAGCTATTTCTGAGGGTAAACCAGAAAAGGTGTTTCAGCTCCAGTGTCTCTTCATCCTTTCACAGCAAGCATGACAATTATGCACGAGTTTGGATTAATGACTATTTTCAAAGGAAGCTGCTCCTTGGCTGGCATGAAAGGGAAAGCATGAACTGAGACAGCATACTAAATACTGTTATTTCATGTTTTTACCTACATTGCTAGCCCAGTAAAAATGCATGAAAATTATTTTAATAATTTGTATTGATAAGATATATGCAGGTAAATCTGTTTGATTTAAAACATCTCTCATGCAAGTTGATCTGACTTAGGACTGTTTAACAGCTGACCTGTTCAGCTGCCGTATACAATAATAATTCTTCTTTCATGTGTCAGAACAAGCCCACTATCTTTACTAGGATTGTTCCTGTGCAAAACAGAGATAAGTGACAACAGAGTCAGTTCCAAGTTACTGGAATAGTGCTTTTTGTACGAGACTAACCACATTCAGGCTCAAGACAAGGAAATATCAGTAAGGGCTATCATACTGCCACATGTGAAGACTCCGCATTTAACTGAGGGAGGAACTTAATCTCTCTGCTGCACAATGTTACATTTCTCTGGAACTGCACCTATGAGGAGCTCTGCATGATCCAATTTTAATGAATGTCTTCACAAACAGTGCCCATATGCAGAAGAGATTTTTTTCTGCAGGCTCAGCAAAATCTGAGTGGTTAGTTCTACGCAAAACATAAAATAAAATTTAACATTGAGAAAATGTGCTGCATTTTCCACCAACTACCTTCATTTAGGAAACAGAAACTCTCATTCTAATCTCAATGGGGTTACTCATGTTCTGCACAGTGTATGTTCATACTCAGGCAACTGTTTTTTCTGGGCTGCACTTCAAAGAAATGATAAAATATGCATTTTCCTCCTCTGTTTCACCATAGATAATGAATGCAGGAAAGGCTCCTTGGGCTTTGTGAGGGAAAGAATAGTATTTTTCAGTAAGCTGGTGACTGAACACCACCATGATGCTGCTTTATCTTGATACTGATTAACTTTTGTTTGCATGTGCATGTAGCAGTTATCATCATGTTATCATCATCTCTGCCTTTCTTCTTGTAAGATTTTTAGTGTCCATGAACACATGGCCATCTCAGACTCCCTCCAACAGCATCCCTGCCATACTTTGTTGGGTTTTGTGTGTGGAGGCAGGTTCCAGCTCTAGTTCTTCTGCAGACAGACAGTTTCTTGCTGCCAGTATTTCTGCTGTTTATCCCAGCTTCCTGTGGCACTCTCAGGAGAGTCACGCTCTCCTGCGTCTGTCCTCAGTACATCAGTGGTGTGTAATCTGGGTGGGTACAGCATGATGGACAGCAGGATGCCACATGTTTCCCCAGAATCTCAGTGTATCTAGATCCTTTCCTGTGGCTGTCTGGGAACGTGGAGCACTTGGTCTGGGTCACGTTGCTGGATGAATTACTTGAACTGGGTTATTTGATGTAAAGGTTACCATACATTTTGCAAATGTCTGACCATGTATAATATATATGTGCTGGATTAAAAACCTTTCTTGTGACTTCAGCTTTACTGATGCAGTTGTAAGAGCTGGCTTCATCCTCACCTCTAACAGTAGACATGAATGAATTTACCGGAGCTATTTGACGTTTCTCTGGACTTTCATGTACTCCCCTGTGATAGGAGGGGGTGTAGAAGTGGGCAAGTGGATGAAGTGTACCAGGCTCCAAGCATCTTTTAGCTCACTAACAGTATTTCTACAACAGGGAACTTCTGTGCTAGACCTTGTGCCTCTCTGTGCGTGTGTATTGCAAGATCAGTAACAAGTCTCTAATGGGCTTTTTCTGATCGACTTTGCCATATGTATGACTCACTGGTGTTTGTCATCATTGGCTGGGACAATGGACTAGTATGCATATTTACTCATCAAAGAAATACAGTTGGAGTACCATAGTTGACAGTTTTAGAATTTGTTTGCAACCCTTAGTCCAACATTTTATCAAATGTTTAATTAATTTTGGACAAGTTGAGAGTCATGGTATTTTTCCAAATTGCAAACAACCTCAAAATTACCCATCTGGATTACCAGCTGAGTAGACTCTGCAAGTCTGCTTCTCACCTACTGTCACACTAACGATTGTAATGACAGCTCTGTATGAAGTTAATATCTTCTTGCTTCACCCTTTTTATTGTTCTGGAAATGACTCAAGAATAATTAGATCAGGAGCTGTATAAAATGACTGAAGGGATGCTGAGATAAGACCCAGAAAATGAAATAAAAACTTTCTTAAAAATGAAATGAGGGGCAAAAGCCTCTTAATACAAGATTTTGTAAGTTACTGACAGAAACTGCTATGCATATAATCTCATAGTATTGTGGATGGATATAGCAGGGGTTGAACTGATTTGACATTTTGTAGCTCAGTGACCTGATACTACTTATGGCTGGACTCTGAGCTTCAGAACATAAATCTTCTGTCTTAAAAAAAAATTGATTGATTATCTCCTACTTTTGTGAAGATAATCTTGAAAGTATAAATCAAATATCCAAACTCAAAGTTGCTCAAGACTGCAAGTAGTCTGACATGTTGTCTGGAAAAAAAATGTGATCCTATTTGCTGCTTCTCCACTGCTCTGCTTCTTTAGCTCTGGGGGCTGCCTTTTGTCTGCACTATCCTAGTTGACTGCACATTTCTGTTTCACCTGTCCTGGTCTTTCCACATATGGTATTGGGAAGTGTGGGAGAAGAAGAAGGAGACTTCTGGGAATTTTGTGCAAGGAAAGAAGAGAATAAACAAGTGAATTTTGCTTTTGCATAGCTTAGTGATTTTTCTTCTGGTTCATAGCACTACATAACTCAAATGAAGATTATAAGCCACAGCAAATATCCTTTAGTATATGCAATTTAAATTTATTATGAAATTCTATTTTAGATATTTAGCCCATAGAGGAAATTCTACAGTGTTCTTCCCCCATCTGCTTTTCTAGATAAATATTGTGAAATAACATTGGTCTGGATTTCCAGCATGTAAAATAATAAAGCAGTGAGACAGGATGATGGTGCATTAATGGACTATAGATACATACTTGAGGTACACTGCATATGTAAGGCTGAAGGCCAAGGGCCTTTAATCACCTGAAATGACTGTTAATGATCCATTAGGATGTACCTAGGTATATATAATTCTGTATTAATAAGAATAAATACGATCACCATAATCTTTGGGAAAAGAAAAATGTATTATGTTGCAGTGATGAAGGCCAAACTATTAATTAAGAGAAAGAATAAAGAAGCAATACCTCTGGAATGCTTTTAAATGTTTTCCAAATGTGTTTGCTATTTGTAAGGGGTATAATGTGGGCCTCATTTTACCAGTCTTTATTCTTTCACTTTCCGTGAATATTTATTCCACATGGTCCTGTCTGCATTTCCATTCTTCCACAGGAAGTGCCTGAAGATGCAGCTAAGTGTTTTGTCTACCATGTCCTCAGACCCATGATGAGTGGAAAATGTCATCCAGATTGAATGGACTAGTAAAAGCTACTCATGCCAATTTAGTATGGTTTGGTGTTCAGAAGGTGAACGTACCAATGTGGGTGGGATTCTTGGCTGTCAGTAAGTACATTGTGTGAGTAGATATAAATTTACAATACACTGTGGTTAATTCCTCTAGACCACAAATGAGATTAGATACAAATAATTATTCCCATGATAGTTGTTTCCCATTTGTTTAGATTGAAAAAAACTAAAAACATGGAACACAAAACAGATTTTTTAACATTCTTTCTGAATGAAAATGCATCTGTTGATCCAGAAGCAAAAAGAATAATGAAATCCAATCATGTAGAATTGAAATATTTTAAAAATGTCACCAGTATCTCAAAAAGTTATTGCAAAAAATGGTAAGAGAGTAAGGTGAAATCAGAACAGAAATGTAAGGGATGTCTACAAGAGTACGCAACTCAAATGCCAGTCAGGGGCTTCAAATGAGCTATTTATAAGTACACTGGTTAAAAAAAGGGAAATGCATTCCATTGAAAACATGATACACAAATTAAAGAAAGAAGCTGGGAAAAGGAGGAAAGTCTCTGAACCTGCTTGGTGTGGATCAAAGGGGAACAATGCGGTTAGAGGTAAATACATCCTATTGAAAAAGTAAAAAGTCAAGCAAACAATTACCCAAACTTAAACTGGACCTCAACCTTAAATTTGTTTTTCGTGTTTGTGCTTCATTATTTTTATGGTTCAGGTGAAGGCCTGAAGAAGAATGGTCAGAACAGCATATGAAGAACTGTTCTTGTACAGATATTATTTATGACTTCAGTACAAACAAAAAGAATGGAAATCTTATGAGAAAACATGGTGTGTTCAAATTTTTTTTTCTTCATCCGGCCTCTGACCAGCTCC
>VXBL01003400.1:116191-130186 GCA_013400195.1 Aramus guarauna
CCCCCCGATGTTCTGACTAATTTGTAGGCTCAGGGAGTCTGAATAGTTTGGAAAACATAAATTTTATATCTTTTCCTGACCAAATGCTAGTTGGTTTTTACCTCTATAGCTGATAGAAATAGAAGACAGGGTAAGTGGGATAATCAATAGCAATTTGATTGCTTTTAAATTAAGAGCATGGGAAACTGTGAAGAAAATAAAAGAAACTCTGTAAATTTTGTACCAACTACAGCTTTATTTTCCTTTTTGTCTTTTTCTTCTATGGCTACCTAATGTAAGGGACTAGAGAAAATGGACTTAGATTCTTCTGGGATGTACATAATGATATGACAAGAGGCAAGAGACACAGGTTGGAACACAGGAAATTCTGATTTGACGTAAGGAAAAAAAAGAAACCTCATCATGGAAAATTGTCAGAATAGGTTACCAAGAGAGGTTGGAGAGTCTCCGCCCTTGGAGATACTCAAAACCTGACTGCACCTGATCTATGTTAACTCTGCTTTGAGCAGGGGGTTGGACTAGAGACCCCCAGAGGTCTCTTCACCTCAAATTATTCAATGGTTCTGTGGTTTTAATAATTATTAGCTAATTACTTTCATTGTGAAATGTTTCTGAATGAAAATACATGTATAGATGTGCCAACTGTAGACAAGAAAACATTAATCTATGAAATATAACGGTATGTTGAATGTAGTTTAGCATGATGATGTGTGAAATTAACACGTCAGTGTGGACTAAGTAGAACAATTAATCCTTTAAAAGAAGTGATTTTTCTTACATGGATGCTGAATTAGAAAATTAAGATCTGATTTGGTCAATGTTTAACAGTTAAACTGATTTAACAGTGGTTCACCCATATCCTAACTGATATAAGATTATAAAGCTGTATATTTATCTCAGTTTCAAATAGGTAGCTTTTCAGACATCTGCTTTTCAGTGATGGAAGAAACCTTTCAGTTGCTTAAAATTGCCTAGCAACACCATATTATAAATTGAGAGAAAAATATGAAATAATTGTTTAGTTAGGCCTGCCGTGCAAGAGGTGTCCTACCATCAGTGTGTACGCTATACTAGAAAAGGGAAATAATCTGTCAAACTCTCTAGGCCAGTATCTAGCTAATGAACCTAGAACGGACCGCATCAGGTGCAGAGGAGGTCACACTGCAACTAAGGAAAAGCCTAACAAGTTCATAATTTGAAATAAATGCTTTTGTTCAGCTGAATTGAAAGTGATTTAGGTAGGGAAGTTAGGAACCAGGATAATATTATATTGGAATTTTGCTTAAATATATTATCCCTTCCTGTGTTCCCAGCTCTGTAGTTTCCAGGCATGCTGTATTGGGTCTGGCTGAGCTGGAGTTAATTTTCCCCTCAGCAGCCCCCATAGTGCTGTGCTGTGTATCGGTAGCCAGCAAGGTGTTGGTAACACACCGGGGTTTTGGCTGCTGCTGAGCAGTGCTGGCACACAGCAAGGCTGTCTCTTCAACATTTCTCCCTCCCTCAGCAGTAGGCTGGGGGTGGGCAAGGTCTTGGGAGTGGACACAGCCAGGACAGCTGGCCCAAACTGACCACAGGGATATTCCATACCATATGACATTTGCTCAGCAATAAATGCTGAGAGATAGGAGAAGGAAGGGGAGAGCATTAGTTATTTACGGCCTTTGTCTTCTGGAGCAACTGCTACGTGTACTGAAGCCCTGCTTCCGGGGAAGTGGCCAGACACTGCCTGCTGATGGGAAATAGAGAATAATCTTTTGCTTTTGCTGTATTAAACTGCCTTTATCTTGCCCCACAAGTTTGGGGTTGTTTTTTCCATCTTATTTTTCTCCCTTCCCTGTCCTGCTGAGGAGAGCAGCGATAGAGCAGCTTGATGGGCGCTTGACATCCAGTCAAGGTTAAACCACCACACATGCTTTGTTTGTGCAAACTATTTAAATGTTTTTGTAAAGTCCTGTGCAGCACTGAGGGAGGTGCCATGGAAGGGAAATAAAAGCAGGCAGAAACACACAGCTGAAGGTAAGGTCTTCGTACATTAGAAGAGTCTTTGCAATCTGCAATGAATCGATTTCAGTGCTGTGGCTAAACACTCTTTCAGGCCAAGGACAGAAACCCCCTCCTCTGGCCCCAGCTCCTTGTAGAGGTGCATAGTTCTTCACTTTGGATCTAAAAGACATATATAAATAACTATTGTCAATTATATTTCTGCATAAGTAGCAATTTTGTTGTTGATACACCAATTTTGTTGTTTTCTTCATTGGCTTGGACAACCTCTTGTCCATTTGCATGTTTAACTTAGGAGGAATAAAGTAATTGTGTGTTGTGACTGGTAAATAGTTATTTTTGCTTTTGTACTACCTTTCTAAAACTACTTTGTACAAGCCTGACCTGGACATCTTGTAGCAGTTGTGTAGGCACAGCATTTTGTTTTACTGGTAGACTTTCTATTTCATATTGAGCACTAAGTGTTTGAAAGACAACTGTATTACAATTTCATACTTGGAAATCAGAGCAATTTATTTGTGTGCATGAGTTTTTCATATGTTACTGTTATTTTCTTTATGTAATCCTCAGGAAAAATACATCTGGGAGACACATTACATAAGACAGTAACTCACTTTGCACAAGGGAAGGCTTGACGTAAACAGTCTGTGTCTGCTTTGGCCATTCTCTAAAACTTAAAATAGCATCAGCCAAGGCAGAAAAATAAGATGTGCAGACTGTATTTCAACTAACCAAAACTCTGCGTACAATGTGCTTGAATGACTTTTGAAACAGCTGAGCATTATGTGTCTGATGAGATATAGCACACATTATTGTACTAGCCCTCTCCACTCTCATCTGATAACTGGTTAGGCTATTTTTTTCCCCATTTGACACTATCATTTGGGAAATCCCTTTTTATCTATGACATGTTTTTAAGCTAGTATACTTCTGTTAAGGATCTAGTGCGTGTACCTTTCCAATATTAAGATAACAAGAAGAATGTTGCTGCAATCTTGGCCTAAGTTATGGCTCTTAAGCTGTCTGTGCATTGAAAAGTAGGTGAAATGTTTTGACAGAGAAAAATATGTGTTGTCAGCTTTGTTTTATCCATGGCTGAGAAGGGAAATTGAAACTATACTTCAGCAGGGTTCAGACACTGATGGCTAAAATGATCTTCTGCTAAAACAAATGAGAAGAGAACTGTTCTGCTTTATGCCTCATTCTTTTTCCAGTGAAATGCACAACTAAATGAATGGTTTGTGTGTTGGAAAGAAATCTTTAAAATAATGTAAATAGTGACCATGAAAGAAGCACCATTCTCATCATAAAATAGCAAAAAAATATGGACAGTACAGAGTGAATGGTTTCTCTAATCGAGTGCTGGCATCATTCATTTAAATGTGCATAAAGTGTACATTTTTATATGTTGTAATTAAATTCAGCATTTTGTGAAATGTGTCAGCGACAAAAAGAGCTCTACAGCTGGAAGCAACCTGAAGTGGAAGAAGGTACCCATGGCCCCACTTCCTTGGGTCTCTGTCAATAAGAGACAGAGAGAGCTATTGCATGGCCTGTTTTTACCCAACTTGCTCTTTCTGTGCTTGTCTGCCTTCTGACTTATTACTGTCAGGAACTCACCCCACCTGTCAAGTTCTGATGCGGTTTTTCCTATTACCTGCAAATTCTGTTTAGCTTAGGGGTAGCTTAAAAGATTGTAAGAAAATTATCTTAAAAGAAAAATGTTGTCCATCTTGTCTTGGAGTCTCTTTCTGTAACTTCTGCTGTTGATTTCTTCATGTGACACTCAGCTCCAAATACGGCACAGAACAATTTTCAGGGCTAAAATTACACACTGAAAACCTATATTTTGGAAGCTACAAAGCATTTGTTAGATGACACATGATGCAAGTCCAGCTTCCTCAACCTCTACTTAGCTGCTGACCATTTTAGCAGTGTTCTGCTGCACCCTTTCCTGTTTCTTGACACCTTTCTGGACCAGGGTTGAGGTACTGTTCCAAACTGGACACCATATTTTGGATGCAGCCTCGCCTGTGCTGAGAAAGGAAGGTAGCCTCCCTGTATCTGCTCGCCACTGTCACATGTAAAGCAGCAGCCAGTGTTTAATCTTGCAGAGAAAACAAAGACAGCAATTAGCCACAGAAGAATGACTTGAGACATTAAGTACAAGATTCTGGGTTCAGATACTTAAGTGGCAGAAATGTATTTTCAGACAGTGTTAAATAATGAGCAGATGCAAATTCATTTACATTTTGGTATCTGAAACCAGGTTCCTTTTATAACTAAATTATTTGCATCTATTATCAGATCTACCTGCCAGAGGTTATTTGCAATTTTTCTAATTATTTCACATAGGTAAGTTACAAGATAGCATACATTTTCTTTGATTTTATTCCCTTGTGAGTAGTCAAAAAAATAGAAATACAAATGGGAAATGTCTGAATATTTAGTGTGTACTTGACTCTAATATATAAATATTAATTTGTTTTTCTCTGTAACTGAACTATTATACACAGGGGGGTATGCACAGTAGTTTCTCATCTTTTTCAGGCTGATATGCATTTTAGGTAAACTCTATACATCCTATCGTCCTTGCTCATCATTGATTTGCTTTTGCTGAATTTAATCAGAAAAGAAAAACGCTAGCTTTTGATTCTGTGTGCAAGTAAATAATGAATTTCCCCTCAAAGGCATGCAGTAGTTGCTACATTTCAGAAGGCTACACAGTCAATGCTCCATCCCCCTCCCCCCAAATACTGAGAACCTCAGTACTCCCAGGGTTGAGAATACTCTCATTAAGGGGATCTCAGGCTTTTTATCAGTCAGTGATCTTTTTTCTTCTGATGCCGGCACTTCATTTAGGGCACTGTTCAGGTGCCATTGATATTTCCAATTTCTTTCAAACTTGCATTTTTTTGGAGTTGCATACTTGTATATTATAAAGGTGTAGTTCACATAATCTTTATACCTTTAGGAAAAAAAAGAAGAGAACCCCTGTTTTTCCTTTTGCTTTGATCAGCATTCTTGTTCCTTCCAAAAATAATTTTTAGTTTTCTTTTTCCTGGAAAGATGAAAATCTATGTTTCTTCGATTTCCTGGAATTCTCTGAGGTCAACGAAAATAAGATAATGAGGAAGTTCACAGTATCAGAAATTTTTCCTCTAACAACAATATCGTGTAGTTTATGACTGCAGGTGAAAAATAGGTTCTGCTGGACAAACACCGGGCTTTCCATAGTTAACTAGCACCTCCTTTCTCTGTAGCTCCAAAGAAACAGCACATTTCTTTTGTAGACCTTGCCGCCCCTGAATTTAGGTGGTGCCACATGATGTGCAGAGGCTCTTTATGCTTTGTTTGACTTACATTGAAATTGTCGAATGTAAGCAAACTGACAGTCAGGAAGGTCCTGTGATTCAAGAAGTGGATAAACTATGCTGTAGATTCTCTGCTTGTTTATGATCACAGTAATATAATACTAAAGTCAAAATAGCCTTTGGTGGCAAAAAATACACCCTGAGACTCTTATTTGTTGCTGTAGCAATATGCAAAGTACCTTTACCCAGACTGTTTGCAGTGTAGCTGTTCTTTTTTCCTGAATGTTAATTGTAGCATTGTGGGTTATTTTAGTTTTTTGTTTGTTTGTGATAGAGTAGAAACAGGAAGCTATGGCAGAAATAATTCTCACTATAAGCAGAGTTTTAAACCATTACTCTGCATCCATGGATGCTAATTCCAGTACTGAACTGGAGGTTCTTGTGCCCTGGGCTGTGCCCAAAGTATGTGGTCTGCACATGGGGAACTGATGTGCAGATGTTTCTTGTGCTAGCTCTCCTCAGCTCTGGATGTGATACTCTGTAATAGACTGTTGGAGAACTGCTGAAACTTCCACTCTTTCTCCCTTTCTCCTTGTAATCCAAGCACTTTCTACCACTTACCTCTACCTTCTCTATTTCCTCAATGATTAAAGAGTATTTTGCATCTTTCAGATAGATAAAATTAATCTCCTGAACAACACTTTGCCTTGCCTGAATACCCAGTGTCCCACGAAGACTGCAAATATCTGTCTAATATTTTTCCTATCTTTTTTCATAGAAATATATGATAACTTTTGATCTAAAGATCTCACTAAGATCAGAAAACCAAAATGGAACAGTAAAACACTTTATGATTATACCATTTTATAATCTGGTTGACCTAATTGGTGCTATGGCCATTCAAACCTGGAAGCGTGAAGTAACATTGACATATCAGTTATTTTAGCTATAGAATCATTACAATTGCTAAACATTTGTGTTCTAGCTTGTCTGAAAAAATGATGTCTCTGTTGTGCTATGCACGTAGCAACAAAGACTTGAAATATAGATGTTTGTGAAGACTTCAAAGAATGCCCTGTGGTCCGTATCTAAGATCAGAACCATACTGGGAGAAGGCAGCAGTTTTAATGACAAAATGGGTGGTGAAAATTGTTTTAGCTCAATGTCCTAATAGATCTGACCTTTGGAAGCTAAATGCATGGATGAATATATGAATATAATTCTTTGTGATTGTTTTTCAGTAGGTGTCTTGGCAATGTGTTGGCAGACCTTTGAATACAAGTGATTTAGGCATGGAAATCAAACAAAGACTGCATTCTTCCAAAATGAGATTACTTATTGTAGAAATTATCTATTGAGCAATATTTTCTACATAATGCCATATTTGATAATGTGAAGGTTTTCTAGACATTGAGTCACTCAGCTGTAACCTGTCTAGAACTAATATTGAATAGCTCTACTCATCTTTTGAAAAGATAGAATGGTAGAGAATAGTATATTAAAAATATACAATATAATGAACAAATTAATAAGTAAATTTGTATACAAATACGGGTGAAAGAATTTAATAAAATCTAATTATCAAATGCATCTATTGATTGAAATTATACATTAATATTCTCAATTTAAAATATTATAGATTATTTGAGATTGACTGACCTTAGGTGCTGGAAATTTTCAATATTTTAGTGAAATTGTTCAAGTCTTTCAACACTGTCAATACTTCTTTATTGCTTAATAGATATATATAATCATTACTTACCTGAGTCTGAATTTTAAAATATGCATTATTGATTAGATATTCCATTAAGAGTAAAATTTTTTCTTATATAGGAACATTGGACCTAATATGCAGTGTAATGAACTTTCATACCATAAAAATTCTACAGCCGTAGTACTAAAAAGAATAGAACACTCCATTTAAATGTATTATGATGTTTTATTTTTTTCCTTAGTATTCATAAGATGTAATACCAATTAGTACTGTACTGAATGTGAGCAAAACTAATATTAAAGATAGGAATACAGAAAATTTAACAGTCTAGGTATTAGGTCTGTGTCCTATAATTAGTCTCATTGTAAGAGACTAGTGTTTCTATTGGGGGCACACTGTGGGCTACAACTACTGCATTACTACTAGAAAAGATGCACCTTCCATACTGAAATAGTGTGTACAATGTGAAGAATGACTGGAAGCACAATCTAATTAATTCATACAAACCATCCATGTTTCATATTAGACTATTTAAGGTGCCTGAGTTTGGGTCAAGGAATGGCGCTGCAACACTTGTGCTTCAGCTCTTTTTTTGTCTGTAGAGTAAATGACAACCAGAGGATGTGAAAATAGCTTTAATGATACAATCAATCTGATGGTAAGAAACATATGAAATCTGCAGTTGACACCTGATAACAATTACCTTGAACTATCAGCAAGAATGAAAATATTTTATAATAAGTTTAGTTGGGAGATATAATACTCTGCAAAACCAAGACATCCAAATGAAGTATTGCAGTTAGCAGTAAGTATATAGACAAAATATAACAAACGTATTTTGAAAGGTGGGAGAAACTTTAGGACAGAACTGGTGTAAATAGGTATTGCTCAATGTCATCTCCAGATGTTTTTCTAATACAAAGAGATACAACTATGAAGCTGTTCCTGGCAGCTTGAGGGTCCAGCTCTCATGTGAAATGAGTTCCTAACACAGACCTTTGAGGCAGTGTTTTTTGCTAGAAGCAGTGCAGCATGGATTATGTAATCTAACCGTATGACGGTATATTCTTTACCCTGGCTATTTAACATTTGCTTTGCAGAGAAAAACACAGGAAATGTGGACCTTATACAAAAGACAAAGCCAAATTTAAGTTGGTTTGTTATGGCTATGCAGGCAAAACAATCTTGCCAGAAATAAGGCCATTTTGCTGATGTATGGGGGTATCTCCAGCAGTAAATGGCCTGAATCTGTGGTTAACACTGAGTTATCTGAGGGACAGAATGAAAAGAAAACCAGCTACTTTTTATGGTGCTATGATTTCTGGAAACCATCCCCATGTGATGTTGTTGATCCATTATCTCTTTCTTAATATTGCCAGGTTTGAACAGCTGACTGATTTTACACATTATAAGATTCAGTAATGTTACAAACCTCTGACAGATATGAAGTCTAGTTACTGCATCTCTGTAATTGGTATGAGGTGAACCTTGAGAACGAAGCTGATAAGCAGCTAGATAACAGACTAATTAGGCTGGTGTAGTCCACCAGATGCTAATACAGGTTTACATGAGACATCTGTGTTATTCACAGGGAAAGGTAAGCAGACTGAGAGATGCAGAAACACAGCATTGTAATTATATTGCAAGAGGTAAATACACTGTACTGCTATAACACATAGGCATCCACAATGAGAATAAAGTAATTAACCAATGTGTGACAGATGTTGACAGAAGTTGATAACCAGAGGGGAAATGCATGATATGGCTTACAAAGGGCAGATCAAATGCGCATCTGAAATACTGAAGGAGTGGGAAGGTTAAAGCAGAGCTCACACTAAGGCTTGGGATGCAAAAGTCAAGTGGTCAGCACTGCTAGCCACCCTGCTTGCTGGGCTGCTGTGCTGCTGGCACAGAGACCTAGGGCGAAGGTACCACTTCCCCTGGGCCATGGCACTTCTCTCCCTTGTCCTTTGAAAGAAGAAACACTGCAGCCAGCAGACCACTGAATGCCTGTAACAAATATCTTTGCTGTGGTGTTCACCTTACTTTCCTGCAGCTCTGTATAATTGGGTATGTACAGTCTTAGCTCTCTCCAACTCTTTTAGCTGGAGTTAATTTTGTTTTCTGTTACAGGAGTTAATATTGGGCAGGTAGGTTTTTGCAATGATGCTAACTAGGGAATGATAATTGGGGGAGTTTTATGTCTGTCTATTGTTAAGCATTACCTCCTATACACCTAAAGACTCCATCAAGCAAATGGGAAACATTCTGGAAGATTCAGCCTTATTTCCACATTAACGTATTGGTGTGGCCTGCTTGCTATACGTACTAGAGAGCAATGTAAGTGAGATCTACTCTGTGCTAATGGCATTAATCAGAATAATTTTCATGGGATTTTGATGTATTATCATGTTCACCACCTATTATTGCTTGTTGCTAGCTTTCTTTTAATACAAGAATAAAAACTCTTTTAATTAATCTTTGTCCTTTTGCTATTGATATTAAAAGCTGGTAGACAATCATTTTCCAAAGAAAAAGTATAAGCTTATTATTCTGTATTAGACAGGTTAGTATGTTTTTGCATTTTACAACAAGAAAGTTTATTACTATGGTGACTTTAATGTATGTAGAGTAATGTTCTCCAAACCAGTTGTTACCAACAGATAAAGGCTGATTTGGTAATTGTTAATGTAAGGCAGGATCGAGGGGTGTTATTGCACTAAAACTGTTAGCCACAGGAGGGATGATCAGGACCATAATGTTCTGTTACTAAAAGAATGCATCACACTGCCCAGATTTAATATGAGGAGCTGTTGATGATGCACTATGCGAAGACCTGATTTATCGGTATCTTGGATGTCTAAAAGCAGCAGGTAACTGTGATCCCTTTAGCTAAGGGATCTCTCTTATGGACCTACCTTTTGATGTCAATTTGTGGCAGATCTTTTTGCTCAAGCAAAGCTTAATGTAGTCAGAAGGAGTGGTCAAAGATAATGCTTAGGCCTCAAGCCTGGTCTGACACCCAGCTCAGGGACAGCAGTTGTGATGTGCATTGGGGGATATTTCTAGGCACCTTTTCTTTCAGATGACAGACTGGACATCAATGATGTTGATCAAGACCCAGCTCTTTTACATTAGAGCGCTGCCCACGGCGAACCAGGTGGGACGTGCAGCTAGCACAGAGCATGGGGTTGTACTACAGCTGAGCTCTTTTCCTGATATTTTCTCCTGTGTGACACTGCCAAATAAACAAGCACTAAATGGTTATCACAGGATATATGGGGGTTTATTTTGTTTCAGCTGTTGACTGTATTTGGAAGCATTTGAGGACCCTTTTAAGTTTGTCATGGACATGCTACTAAATGCTGCTATAAATGATAGTTGTTTGCCAAATCCCTTTACCTCCAAAGCTCCAAGGGTATGTCAGCTTCACAAGTTATTCACTGCAAGCAAAGTTTCCACTGTGATTTGTATAATTCTCTGAAAGTAGTTTCTGGAATGCTATGATTAAAAAGCGATTAAAAAAAGCTATGATAAAAACATCCTGTAGTTTAAGTCTTGCACAAATGCTTAAAAATATATAGTCTAATTTGGTTTACTTTCTTTGGTTCTGCCAGTGCAAGATCTAGCAATCCTTCCGTAGTCATTGCACCTGACTGCTTCAAACCATGTCCACCTTAGTGGTGGGCTGACTTAGGGAGATCATCTGGTTTGGACATCTTTCTTCTGAGAAGAGGAAAGAAAAGCTGATGGTGGTGGCAGATGAGGGTATTGCTGCCTGTGAGGCTATGAGCAAGGCAAGAGCACCCTACTGCCTACCTGCAGCTGAACCTATCCTTGGACCAAAATGGTGGCTTGGAGACAGGGTTGGACTCACTCCCCAGCTGCACTGTCCACCTTCTGTTGTTGCCTTTCAGTGAGTGCTGTGGCTTTTGCAACATGAGAAAGGTTGAGGAACAGAGTGAGGTTTGGGCTGGAAATCAGAAACATGAGCTCATCGTGCTGCCTGGTGGTGGGTGGTCTCTGCGCTGCTGTGAAACTTTTCTGCAGGTAGAGCTGTTGAAGCTGCTCATAGAGGGTGGATTTACACTAAGGGATTTATAATTGCAGTTCTCCACACTGTGCATGCTGGTGAAATAAAAGCATGGCTCTAAAAGGTGCTAGCAGAGCTGAAATGAAGTGATTACAGCGTTAAAACAAATGGTTGTGGAAAGTTGTCTTTTCTTCACTACTCGCCTGACAGTTCTTCTAACTCATCTCTTCCTAATCATGCAGTCCTACTCTGGTCATCACATGCAGGTTTTATCCAGGGAAGCACTTTTCTTTCCACTTTTATCCACAAAATCTACTTTGCTGTAGTTTGTGAAGAACTGCTCCCTTTTATAGGAAATGAAATGAGTCTCATCCATATTAGGTAGATTAAGAGAGCGGGGTATGGCTTTGGAGGCTCCTACCCCTCACTCCACATCCAGATAATGTTAGGGTTCCTGAATCTACGCCTGAATGCTCCGAAGTTCCTGCAGAGCCCTGGCATCATGCCTGAGTAATTTATGTTAATACGATTTCTGGAGTTCTATCTTATTCTTTTATGTCTCTGTGTTTGACAGCGCTTCACCTTCATTATCTTTAAAGATCAGCACTAAACTAGATATTTGCTCCCTGTTCCCTCTGTGAAAACCAAAACAAATAAATCACTTAGCTTCTTTGCTGTCTCCTTAATCTCTTCACTGTGTTATTTTTAATCATTTTGACCTTGTAAACCCAACAACTTTTACAAGGATCTCAAGATATATTTAAAAGATTTCTCTGTATCAGAAATATCTTTAAGTAAAGTTCTATTATATTATTATACACTGCCTTTTTTGTCACAACTTTTAAAGTGTTTTCATGGCCTTACTAGTATTTCAGCTAAGTGAATTAATATTGTATCCATCAAGGATAGAATTCAAGCCGTATGTCTGTATATTAAGTGTTTTAAATGCATTATTATTTTTGACTATTCATTAATAAATAAAAATTGATAGTTACCAATTTGAAGAATCTGTGTATTTCCACTGTGTCTACTGCACGGATATGTTTTGTACTTATTTCCATATGTTCATTATAACAGTTTAGTGTGAGATCTGTCAGAAACTCATTGTCATTGTAATTAATTTTATACAAAAGATTTGTTGTGTAATGTTGCTGGTTTATTAGTTCAGAATAAAACTATGCTTTTGTACTTCCCTATCACAAGCATTAAGTACAAGTACATGGAAGTACAAGATATTAAATATATTGAACGGATTATCACATTTGAAGAATTTTAGTCTGAAGATTTTGTAACTGAAGGCCAAATGAATTTACAGCCTGAAAAATTGTGATCAAGAATTTTCCATCGAATTGCCATTTCTACAGGGTAAAATCCAATATTGCTGAAACATTTCAATTTTGTGGAAAAAAAAAAATTCTTCAGTTAATCTTCTGTGAAGCTTTCAAATAATTGCAGTTCAGGAGATTTGTTTTTTCATTTTCCTTAGCGGTCTCCAAAGGAGATGTATATCTTGTCACAAGTCTCTCTCATGTCATCTTTGGGAGAACAGCAGTCTGTCACCAGCCTGTCTAACCCCAGTGCATCAATGGTAGCTCAAAGTGTTGGGACAGCAGCAATGGCACTTGGTGTTATGCAGCTTCAGTGATCTCCCAGGGGCTTTAAGAAGACATGAATTGCCCAGAACATTTACACAATGAAGATTCTTATATACCTCCTCCCTATGTCTGATGGAGCTATTTGTATGGTTGTGGTTAAGCAACCTACCAGTAATTTGGAAAAGGAAATAGCATGGAGACTCAACATGGAACCTTTCTTGTTTCATGCCATTGCACTTCCATTAGTGCATTGGATTACTGCGCGTTGCAAAACTCCCTGGCTTTAAAACAGTTATTTCCCAGAAGAAGTCAAGGTACTCTATCACAAACAAGATGTGGTAGTATGAAACTCTGTCTAGTTTTCTGATATTATCCATATATTTTCATGGTAGTGGACTGCATTTAGGAACACGTGCAAGCTCTGCATCCAGTTTAAAAAAAAAAAAAAGTACTAAAACATAAGAGTTTTCTGAAGCAGAAGTGGTAGTAAAGTTTGGGTAATAAAATAATGCCCTGACTCATCTCTAATTAAGAGAGCAATTTATGAAAGGGATTAATGTTTAACAACAGGGAATAGGAAAGAAGGAGCAGCTATAATTTTAAAAATAACCTATTACTAACCATCTAGAGCAAATTGAACCATACCTTCAGCTCAGTCAAGTCTTTAACAGAATGGACAATAGTTAAAGTAATTATCTAGAGAAATTATTGTTTTTATAAAATGTGGCCAGTACTTTACAACACCAAAAATACCTGTTTTTTTTCCAGTATGCATTTAATTTCTTCAAGCAAGCTGTCGCTGCCTGAAAAGTGTGTCTTCATTTACAAGATGCAAAGTAATAGACAAATAACATCCATGGCAATATAAAATACAAATCAAGTATTAAAAAGGTTTCCTCTATTTGTATTTCTTATCAGCCAAAATTTAATTCTTTTTTACTAATTTACTGATCTTGTGCGATTGTTAAAAATTAATCATTAATGAGAAGCAAATGGCAGCCCCACAACAACACAGCTGTTTTTTTGTTAAGTAATTAAGACTGTCTGCATTCATGAACACATGGTTGATACAAATTTTGAGCAATAATTCAGACGTAGTTTCTAATGGTGATGAGTTATAGTTGTATTTACAAGTTTTAGAGCCATACAACAGAGACAACATTGGGAAATTGTTGTTTTGTATGAATTTCTCACAAAATGTGGAAGTGGTGATGAACATGGTTCTTCTGTAGGCTCATCCAGGTTTCAGAGAAAAACTGACCATTTTTTTTTTCCTACGAAATGCTTCATGCTTTCCCTTCTTCAGTGCTCTTCATTTAAAAAAATGAAAAAAAAAAA
>VXBL01003400.1:138496-173169 GCA_013400195.1 Aramus guarauna
CTCTCTTTCAAAAAAAAAAAAAATAATTACAGAAGTAAACGGTTTATTTCCTAGTGGATTTTTTTGGTGTTAATTAATTTATTTCTGTTTAAAAAGTGTTCATAAACACATAACATTTTTCCCAGGTATATTTTCTGTTCATTGCATTCATAGCATAATTCCTAGTTTATATCTTGTTTGTAAATTGTAAATGTTCAGATTTGCATATAGACAACACTCCTCTTTTAGTCTCCATATATATAAACACGGTTGAAATCACTATTCTGTAAACAATGTCCTTTATAAGAAAATGGCCAAGGATAATCAACAGTAAAAAAGGGGGAAAAAAAGGGGAAAAAAAAAAAAAAGAACAAAAGCCAAACATCTAATGTGGTACAAATACTTGCTTTGAGGTTAACAAATTGCATTCATTTTCTTTTGCCCTTAATGTTGCTAAAGCATCTCTGTCCTCTCCAACTGTTTGTTAGGTTGGGTTTTTTTGTTGGTTTGTTGTTGGTGGTGGTGGTGTTTTTTTTTTTTTATGAGCTAAGTTATTAATTTGTTTTCTTGTTTGTTTTAAAGTTATCTGTAAACAATTATTGGTATCCATTGGCACTGGATTTGGCTCTGAGAAACAACCTTAGCTCCCTGTAGTTCTAAGTGTCTTGTTGATGGAAGCTGAATGAGTAATTTAAAGTGTTTTTAATTCTAGAAGGACCCAAAATGACATAATATGGGTTATATACAGTGAATATTACTGGCTTTTTAATTTGGCAATTTGATGATATATAAGCTCAGAAGCATGCTAGCTACTGGCAGGTTTTTGCAGGCTTTAGCTGGTGTAAAATGGCTTGTTTTCAAATTGATAGAGTTTTCTTTGGTTTGAGAGAAATCTGAGTAACTCCAGGATAGACCCATCTTGCTAATTGCATGGTGTGAATAAGCAATGTTCACAACATCAGGAATTAGGGTTTTGTTTGTTTGTTTGTTTGGGTTTTTTTGTTTTGTTTTGTTTGTTTGGGATCTTTTTGTTTGGGTTTTTTCTTGTTGTTGTTGTTTTTTAGCTGGTTTCTAGGTACTAGGAGAATAAATAAAAGCCTCGCTATCATCCTGCTGGTGACTTAAATGGAATTTGAAAGTTTTGCTATTGCATCTGCCTGGCTGCAAATACTAAGTAATTAACATGTTTATGATGGTCCTGTAGCTTCAGCAGAGGGTTATTTGTTTTATTTTTTGTCAGTCTAGAAGCATAAATGTCTATCACTTGATGTCCAATATTTTGTAAGTAAGAAAAGTAACTCTTGCTGTACAGCTGTATTATTAAACATTGGTAGTATGGCTTTAGGTCATATGCCTTCATTGTTAATGTTAACAATTCATTCTCGCTATTGAGAACATTAACAATAACTCTTATCATGGACTGGCTTGAAAGATACCATGTGAAGTGTTCTTTTAGCTGCCAAAACCGAAACTTATGCTGCAGCTTGTGTTGTCTTTCTTCGTAATAAGAGATAAATTGAAGTCTATATGGTTTGGAATGGCTAAATACAATGTAAGCTGAAACTGGAGCCAAAATTACTTAGAAAGGAAAAAATAAATGTCTTATTGATTTGGATTGTTCTCTTTAATTTTGCATTACTGTTTTAAGTGCACAGTAGTTTCTGTGGGATGATACCTAACTATGGTTGTACTTTCTTCTTCTGTCTTCTGCCCATTCTGGTTTTAATTTCCCTTTATGAAAGCATTTTCATACTCTAAAAATGTGTAAAAGTGATATAGCCTGTTCAATAGATTTGTCTGTCATTTATGTTTGTCTGATTAGTCAGCTTAAGAAATGTCCATAAGGTTCTGTTATCTCTAACTCTTTTTAAACGCATTGTTTCACATATCTAGAAGGGGATAAAATGGATTATCTTCCTTTAACAGTTTTCCTTGCGTTATTTTTCCTGCTTTGTAGCAGACCATATAGCTTTAACACTCAGAGACCTGTTTTTATTTGCAGAAATGAATGTTACTTTTATTTCTAAATGACTGCATATGATATGAAAGATAATAAGAGGACCATAGCTCTCTGCAGTGCCAACCTTAAAATCACTTTTAAAAAATGACAGAATAACTGCTATTTAAAATCAATTTTGTCAGCTCCTCAATATTTTCTCCATTGGTTTGCTTTTTGAAATTGATTACTTAAGATTTTAGATAGCCTGAAATCCAAAGAATCACTTTAGATGCATAATTGCCTAATATCAGCCTTGTAAAATTTTGAAGCTGCGTTCGCTATTGTCATTTTAAACACTAATTGGTTTGAGAAAAGGCTGGATATTTGAATAGTTTGATGTACTGAGCTGGCAGCAATTGCTGTTTTCTAAAAAATCATTCAACTCCCCTTCACACTAAAAATGTTGATGTGAAGGTTCAATTTCAGTCATTGATTCACTTCAGGACATACTTTTTGACTTGAATTTACTGATTTAGACACAGCTGCTCAGAAACTGTTACTCTTTGCACATTTACAACTGTAAGCCAAACAAACGAACAGTGTGGGAATACTGAGTAAATGCTATGAAATATGTAAAGCCTTCCTGTTTATCTGTGTATGGCCCTACCCTTCCCTTTTTTCCCAAAATATCCAATTCTTTCAATTTTTTGGCTGTTTGAGAGGCTGTTTTGGCTATGATAATTTAGCAAGTAGAGGCTAAATATGTTTGAACATTTCAAAAAATGAAGGCATTTGGTATCTAGTGTTACATGTGTTGGGCTTTATCTTGTTTTATATGTGTTGGGCTTCTCCTCTTCCATTTCCGTGATGCAGAGCTTTTCCCTCACATTCTTTTTCCCCTTTTTGAACATGGCTGCCTCCAAGTTTTCTTTACCCTCTGAAATGATATCTCAGTCTCTCTCAGTTTTTACCCTGGCACACTCTTTTCTCATTATTTTTCTATATCCCTCACATAATCTCTTGCACACGCCATCTTCCGCTCCAGTTTTCATACAAACTTCATAACCAGCACCTTGGTTGTGCGTTTCTCTACTAGCATCACTTCATCTGGCCTTGACTGGAGGTATTGGACATATCCTTTTCCTACTTTGCTGCTCTGTCTGTGCCTTCTCTTTCTTTGCATCAGTTCCAGTTAACTATCAAATCCCAATTTACCTGTTTTCAAGCAGAGGCCATAGCTGTCGCTCTTGTCCTTCAGTCAGTAGTAGAAAACCAACCTGCTTCCAGCTGTCTCAGCCTTCACCACTATTTATTAAGCATTCAGCTACTTTTTCCAGAATGATATGCATAACCCTCTTTAACTCCTCACTGAAACTCTCACTTTTGTGTAATGTTTATATAAAAAAAAATCTTGAAAACAGTTCAATTGTTGGTGTGCTGTGACAGTTTCAGAAATTCAGCCTTTGTCTTCCTTGGTCTTCTCTTGCTTTAAATTTCCATTTTAATCTGGTTGAAGGCAGGGATCATTTATTTTCTGACTTTGTATAACATCAAACAGTCCATAATTAGGGCTGCTAGATAGAATGATAGCATAAGTAATACACCCATGTGTGTATCTCATATTAAAAACATTTAAGACATCAGTAAAGATACTGAGATAAGGGTAGTGAGATAAGAGATCTATTGAAATAAGTCTTTTGATTTACCATATTTGCTGAAGTTTTGATTAACCAACAGAACAGAAAGACCTTGGGGATCTTCTGAACTCTCTAAGCCATTTCGCCCTGAATTAATGGCCTTTAGGAAAGATTTTTTTTTTTCTTTAACACTAACGAAGATTTTCATTTACGCTGAGTTTGGCAGATAATCAACACAACAAAAATAACTGCAGTGCCAATGTGATACACTAGACAGGTTATTTTAGAAAACAAACAAACAAAGAAAAAGCTTTCGTTCCCTAATTCCAATGTCTATCTGTCTAGAAATTACGATCTTTTCAGTTTGGTTTATGGCACATAAAGAAGTGATTTAAATGAACTCATCAAGATTCCTAACATTTAATATTATTAATCTTATGAAGAGTATAACTGGATTAATCATAATTTCTAGTTTTACCCTGCAACCTGCTAACATGATCCTGAGTCCAGTCAGCTTTGTTAGACATATAAATATCAGTACAATTTAAACAGGTGTTCTCTAAATAATAGTATGTTCTTTTGTATCTTTTCAGACTGTTTGAAATAGGAAAACGTATTTCAGTCTAAATATAAAGTACACAGATTATTATTTAGAAGTTTTGGTTTTCTTTAAATTCCACGGAAAATATAACACAAATAAACATCTATTAAACCAGTAAAACTCTGTAACTTAGCCATGACAAGATTTTTTTTTTTTCTGATTACTGTCAAGACTCTTTTCTATATAATACTAAGGAATAATAAAATATTTTGTATTCTTGATTTTAGTATGACAAGAAACTGACTGCAGTGCAGAACACGCATCATCAATGAAGATGTTAAAATTGATCTTCTTTTTTTTTTCACCAATGATAACTTTTAATGTACTTATTAGGTTATGGGTAAGATTATATAGCTAGACTCTGTCTGTATAAAATTATCATCTGTTGCCTAAATTGCATAGAATTTTTCCTTAAACTGAAATATTTATCATTTTCTTTTATCTCCCTTTAAAGTGCTGCTTTCTTTACTTTTAGTTTGCCTATTAAAAGAGAACTTTTTTTAAAACATTTGTACTTTATATAAAATTCATTTGCATACCTCTTCTGCTATTACTTTAGGTCCTGTTTTGAGGTCATGAAAGACTAGCATCTTTCCTTTCTTACATTTCATTAAGAGTTATAATACTGCTGTCAGCAGAATGCAATAGCTATAGAAAGAGCTTGCTACCAAGAGTCCTTTTTATAACACATTCTTTATAACATATAAATCTGAGTCAATTGAATGAGGACATGATTAATGTTACTGAATTTATAGATAACTGTAACTTAACATGCAGCACATGAGAAGGAAGAAAAGGAGTTTTGCAGCATTTCTTTCTGCCAATTGAAGGTGTATCACTAGATCTATGAAGGCTTAGGAAACAAATTTTTAAAATGCCAAAAGATCCATCAATTACAGGTCTGGTGTAATTAATGTTGACATATATAGCTGCATTTTAGTGCTCCTCAGCAAGAAAAAAGGAGACAGGCAGTGACTTATAAGGTAGAGGAACAATTGCAATCTGCAAAACAACACGAGTGAATTGATCTAAGCTGAATAAATTGCAAAAGTTAACTTTAAGAACTGGAGCTGTTACTTAATTTTACAAAGGGCAAAAATCACTTTTAAATTAATAGACATTTTGCATTTACTGTGTTAAATGAAAATACTAGCACTCAGGATGATAAGTAAACCACATGGATTATACTATGTATTTGAGCTGCCAGTGCCACATGGTGAAAGATCTGGTGCACAGGTGTATTGCGTGAGGTGAGAAGAGTAAATATCCAACACATCTGTGTAAGACCCAGGTAGAACAGGTACACATAGTTTTAAGTCATGTGCACCAAGATAGTGAGTTTAGACTGAAAGGAGTTTGGAGAGGAAGTGCTAAAGCTGTTCAACTATGTCTGTATGAAGAAGAATAGAGGACCTAGAAAGAGGGGAGGGGGGGGGGGAAAGAAAAGCTGAAGGGGGTTGACAAATATATTGCAAGGTAA
This sequence comes from Aramus guarauna, assembly GCA_013400195.1. Classification (NCBI taxonomy): domain Eukaryota; kingdom Metazoa; phylum Chordata; class Aves; order Gruiformes; family Aramidae; genus Aramus; species Aramus guarauna. The sequence goes on from VXBL01003400.1 coordinate 144,133, forward strand.
CATGTAAATTTCAGAAAAAGAAAGGAACTTAACTGATATAAGAACAAACAAGAAAAACTAGCTGTAAGCAAAGTGTGATAGGAGTTAGAAGATTCTAACTCTCAGACCTAGAGATGAATTGGAGTAGACACATTAATATGATGTCATGGTTTAACCCCAGCTGGTAACCAAGCACCACGCAGCCGCTCGCTCACCCTCCCCTGCCCCAGGGGGATGGGGAGGAGAATGGAAAAAACCCTCATGGGTAGAGAGCTATACCAGCTACTAGAAAGAAAACTTAGTCTCAGCTGAAACCAGGACACATGAAAAAAATACTTAGGTAATGCCAGTCAGTTCGTGAAAGTGATTATATGGGACTCTGTGACCCTAGACATTTACCTTTCATCCTGTTCTCATATTGCCTAGTACTTTGGGGGTGAGGGAAGCAATTATATCACCAGAGACAAAGCAGATGATTTTTCCTAGCCTTTATTTGCTGGAGATGGAAGCAGGGTCCTTATGTTGTTCCTGCACTTCCAGGCTGAAGAAGACACTCCTATGGTGAGAAAAGGTTTTGTTTGTTTATTTATTTACTAATTTTGCTGAAACTGGAAACAGCAAATTGGGACTGGTGTCATTTTTAAGCAACATAGTGCTTGAAAAAGAGGGCAGGTGGGATCAGGAGAAGGAGGAAGATGAGGTGGGAGAGGCCTAGGCAAGACTTTCTTTTTGAGGAAAGGAAAATGAAGCAGCGAGGTCCTCGTGTTGGGTCAGATGGTGCTGGCAGGCACACCTTTTGAAATATGGGTCTGGGCTGGATGGCATCTGGAAGTGTTCCCTGGGTTTGTGTTTCACAAGGTTGTGATACGCTTGTCTTGAATGAAGTTTGGCACAAACAGATTTACAGAGCTCTGGGAACAAAATAACTGCTTCAGGAGGCAGGAAACACTTCCCTTGTGGACAAAACTAAAGCAATTGCTGAGAAGCAGTATTTGTTTCCTAGTTTCCTTCTAAATTACTGAATACTGGCTGTTGCTGGAGGCAAGACATTGGACTTGACGTATAAATGGCGCAATTTAGTACAGGAAACTCTATTAGTCAATTTAACTTTATATTGAAGTACTACAAAAACACATAAGAACAAGTTATTTCGTAGAAAAACTGGGACAAAGTGTGCTGCTGTAGTGGTTCTTGTGTAATAAGTAGAAAATAAAATACTGCATAATGATCTGGATTTATGCATTGCAAATCTGGAGTAGTTTGAGGAAACGTAAATAAATTTGATAGACCTTTCCATTACTGCTGAACAAGTGCTTAGTGAAAGATTGGCTTAAGGTATTAAAATAGCAAAACATCCCTTCTTGCAGTCATTAAACCGTGCTTACCCAGATCTCAGATTACATGATCTGGTGGGTGAGCTGCATATATGTTGCCTTCTTATAGCACGTCTAAGTGCCTTTGGGTAGTGGGGGGTTGGTAGTCCATAAAGGGTGTAAGAATTTTTAAAGATCCATTATCTACTAGTTACTACTGTGCAAAGTGTGATCTTAAAATATTTTCTTGTACACTAATTGTGCTGAATGGACTAGTGTAACACATTCATATAATTAAAGTTAATGATCCATTGCGTTAGTAGTGATAGTGAAGGAAATCTAAAGGCAAATTTCCTGTTTTCGTTGGAGGACTGTACAGTTGGAGTGAGGTTAGTATCATTATGCTAGAACTGGTGACATCTACCAGGCCTGAAAAGACAGAAACCATTGCACATTAGTAAATCGTTTTTCATGTGTCCATTACATTTTCAAAGATTACTTGAAATCGGTACTTCAAGTACAGTTTTTAATTCGCTGTGTTCAATCACTTTCAAGTAAAAAGCTGATATTGCTTTTTATTTAGAACTAAATAGGTGACTCTGTTGAAAGGAGGAATAGCAGCTCTTGCCTGCAGTTTGGGATACAGTAAAATTTGGATGGACGATCACACGGACATGGGCTGCAGCAGTCTCCAAAGCCCAGTGGTGTGGGGGCATTACCCCACAAGGGACCAGAGTACTGACTTAGGGCAGGACTTCCTCTGCAGTCAGTAATGGCTGCTTTTTAAGGCCTGAAAAGCTGATTTTATTCAATTCCAGGCTATTTACCTTTTACAAACATATAGTGTGAGTATTATAATTTGCAAGTTTAGTAGTAAAACGGATATGTGAGATGTGGTAACTTGCATTATCTGAGTGCATTAGCCAGTTTGCAAATTCCTATTTATGGTAGCCTGACTCCTATCCAGAGAAAACTTTTATTTCCCCCAGTTCATTTATTGGTGATGCTCTGAGTTCAGGCAGTTTCTACTGTTTTGTGGCATCCCCCTTATGCTCTCACATCTTGGCTGCAGGCTTTTCAGAGCAAACTCTGCTTTATCCTATTCTTCCTTATAAACCACTAAGCTTCTTTAGTGAACTGTGAAAGGGGAGGGTGAGGAGGGGTGGATGTAGCACATGTTTCTGTGTTCCCAATGCTTTCTCTGTCCCATTAGAGAAGCTCTCAAGAAGTACATTGTACTATCTTGGCATAAAGTGCAGATTGATGCCTTCCTGTGAATGCTGCATTTTGTAACAGCTCCTTGATTGTTAGTTAAAGGTGTCTCTTTCTATAGTGGTCCTGTTTGATTCGGAGCCAGCTGCGGCATGGGAGGCTCCATCGGTCACCACCTTTTCACTTACAAGCTCGGATGAGACTCGATTCCCATGACTCTGTAGCCTGAGTCAGTATGAGAGGGCTGGGTGTGCATGTGAGGCTTTCCCTGAATGAATTCAAACCCTCTTCTCCACCAAAAGGGTCTTGCAAGTTTGTTAATGCGTTTGTTAATGGTTTGCCTAATGATTTCCAGGGAGTGAGATATATGGAGGGGAGGGAGTTTCACTGACTCTTTTAGGACTACTGTTGTATAACCCTTTTGTCCTGGTGGTAGTGTGGTAGTTGCTGAGATTTTTAGATAATCTGCTGTGTGAAGATACCGCTGCATGGGTTAGACGTATTCTAAATGTTAACAACTAGGATATGCATTTTTTTTTCAACGTGTTACTTTCAATGTGTCATTTTAACACAAAAGTTGTGCTACATTTCTGTAACATAATAATTCCAGCTGCATGCATCTTCTAAATACTCTGATAGATGAAGCCTCCATTTATATCCATGCCTTAACCTTTCCTCCTTTATGTTTTAATCTGTACAGAGCCTTTTTCAGCAGTCAGGTGACCTGGCATCTCTTGTGTTCTGTTTCCTGAAAGCAACCTGCAAACAAAGCATCTCAGGGCATTCATAATCAAAACTGGATTTTATGTAAAACCCAGAGTGTTAGTAAAGCAAGACAGCGAAATTATAATCTCATTATGTGTGTGTGTGGTTTCTGTTATTTTGTTTCATGCATTTTGATCTCTTCCTGAAAAAAAAGAAAAAAAGAAAAAAAGAAAAAAAGAAGAAAAAGCGCACAATAAGGAGAGCATTTCACATTATAAACATAAAGAAACACAGTTTATATCCATACTACTTTTATGCTTTTCACCAGTTATCAAAGCAAGGAGTAGAAGCTTTATGGCCTATCTCTTTAATCTGCTACCACATTGACATATTTCCTTAAAGAGGAACTCTTGTAATTGGAGCTGCGCTTAATGGAAAGGTACCTAATCTTTCTGTAGGTTATCACACAAGCTTGTAAAATGATTACTCATCAATCCTACCTGAACAGCAGATCTTAGATCAGTACCTATTGTTTATAATAGTCTGTGCAATTTCTAGAAATCCTTGATACGGTTTTCTAAGTTGCACTGCATGTTGTGTCCAGCAAAGGTCTCTTAGGAGACAGCATTAGTTCTCCTGTTTAGTCATACAGGGACTACTAGCAGCATCAGCCGACAGTAGATTCTGCACTTGCATATGCTGGTCTGTGTACAAGGAGAAGTCCCTACCCGCTTTCATTTCAAATTGCCTAGCAGCGTGTTGCAGGTAGAAATACTAAATGAATTTAAATGTAATATTCAGAAGCATTTTTTTATGTTCTTCAGATAACACATTGCTGACAGAAGGAAAAATAGAGAGCAGGGACATGTAGTCCAAACAGTTATACTCTGAAAATGTTGTAATTTTTATCCTTGGAAGGAAATAATAAAAAATATATGAAGAACCAGATAAGGGATTTGGAATTTCTATTCTTGTGGTACATGACAGAAAAAAGGGAAAATGTTTGAATAAATTAAATGAAAAAGTAGGATACTTTACAGTGATAGAAACAATTCTTATGTGACACAATCCGTCCTTAAGCTGGGAAGCAGCAGATCCTTAATGAGACAGATGTAATAAGTAATTCCTCTTAATGAAGTATTTTTGAAGAGCTGTTCAAGGACATATTTTAGAACTTCATCAGATGTCAATCATAAGCCAGATTAAGGCTTTGACAGTGGGCAGTGCTGACATATAGATACTTTACTGGATTCCTATACCCTCCTATGGAATATCTGAATCCAGCAGAGACAGGTTATTGGTGTTCAGTGAACGTATTTTCTAGTTTTAAGGCAATTCTTCTATTACTAAAGGGAAAATACAGATACATGGCTGGGAGCTTGTTTATGAGTTTCACAGGGGAGATAAAATTGTGCTGTGCTCTGCAAAGGAGCTTTCCATGACAGCTGCCTCCATCGTCCTGAAGCTGTCTTTCAAGCTGTTTCTCTCACTGCCTGGATCCTCCTTTTACATACGTGCCAGCAGTTATACCTCTGCAGAAGCACTTCTCAGAAATAGATTGCAAACACTTTAAAGACTGAGTCTTTTCTTTTTGTTGTGAAGTTGAAGATATCCAGATCTGTAATCCAATACTGAGGACTTCGTTTTCTTATCTTTCTTTTCTGCTTTTCCCTTTCTCTCCTTTTCCTAATGCTTTTCCCAGGTATTTCAGTTCAATCACTTAATCTTTTCTGCTTAAGGAAATGAAGCCAGTTGGCATTGAGGGTTTTTTTTCTCTAGTTAAAATCTATTCTATTTCTCCCACTACTCTCTGTAAAGACAATTCACTGGCTTTAGAAGTTGTTGTCAAATGTATTGAAAACTTTCACTGCAATGCAGGAGCAAGGCTCCTGAAAGATAATTGGGTTTGTGTCCACTCATATTCAAGCAGAAAATCAAGGAGAAAAATTTAATTGCAATCATACAGAGCATTTCACTAAAACTCTATGTCTAATTACAGTGGTGAACACACAGCAGGGACACCAGAAAGAGAAGATATCTTTAAACCCTTCATCTTTGAAGAGGCCTTTTGACACCAGATATGATTCAATGTAAGAAAACAGTCTTCTGACAAGTTATACCCCAATAAATGTATCATTGATGAGTAGGGTGCATATGAAGCATTTGTCGCAACATACGTATTCTGCCTAATTATTAATAGAAAGTGTATTTTCTCTCAGTTGTTTTCCAATACTAATTAACATTCTTCCATGTTTAAGGCTGCTTGACAATTCAAATACTTAACATAAACACAGTAACTTCTATTCTGCATTGAAGAATCCAGATGAACCATCCAGTTAACACAAAAAATGCTGGAGTTCTATATTGTGACCCCCATAATAGCTACGGGATATTATTCTTCCCGTTTACACATTTTTTATAGGATTCTGTGATTGTGTAACAAATATTTTGCTATAAAAATTGTGGCATATCTGCTTCTTATTCTGGACAGTGTAACTCAAAATGACTGTATGGAATATATTCTTTATAGCACCTTAGATAAAAAAAACCTTAATTGCCTCTCAGAAATCTGTATTTTGGGAAATAAACTTTGACCTGTTACCATTGACTATCATTCTGCAGGTAAGACAAAGTCTTACAGAAATAATAGCTTGTAAGTGAATGTACATTAGCAGTTACATTTTTCATAACAAACCATTTTTTGCTGACTTTCTCCATTTAAGACATTTAGAGTATTTTTCAGGCTTTCATGAAATAGCCCATGTTGGTATTCTAAGCATTTGGGATCTAAATGCAAGAAATCTGTGCATGCACAAAATTGGCTGCAACATCCCCTCCCCAAATGCTAAAATTATGTTGATAAGAACATTCGTTCAATTTTCACTGTTCTTTAGACATTTCAATTCTGTCTGTTGAGTCAGGGAACTAACTGACAGTTTAACTAAGATCCTGCTGGGAAGCCTGAAATTTTGAACAAAATGGTCAGAAAAACTGAGGATACTAATCAAAACTGCTGAGATTCAATTTCTGGAACTATCACTGAAGTCTCTTAATCTCAGGTAACATTTGCCTGGACTGACTTCTCAGTATTCATAAATAGGAAAGTCATTTGTTGATCTATGGCTTGTACTTGGGAAGGAGAAATACATCTAGATTTTAATAGCATATTCTAAAATATCCATATCATAGTATTCCTTTGATGGTTTGGAATGCATTATGTTGGAGGAAAGGGTCTCGACAAATCCTGAAACTTAATTTGTAGTTGGAAATGACTGCAAGCATGTTGTGTAGGTACTGGTTTTGCGTGACGGACAGAGTGAACTGCCACATAAGCCATCTTGATGAACTTTGAGCAGAGGTGTTATTCAATGTCTCAGTTTATGGACTTCCTGTTTATCTCATGCTTTCAGATTTTTTGTATTGTGCTGCTGAACTTTTTCCTGTGCCTGAGAGATGCAATGATTTTTACCTTTCTCACCAAGTATGCATTCAAGAGATTGGTGTGTGTGTCTATAGGTACATATGCATATACACACAAAACCATATATATGTATGTATACATACATATATACTTATGCTATATATGTAAATCCACAGGTAGGCAATTGGATACAACTACAAACTTGGGCTTGTATTTTATCACATGAGTTTTAAACACATGTACGCTTTCGAAAATCTTGTCCCATGATTACTTAAATCATTCTAATTTTGTCTCTGACTGATTGTTTACAAACAAGACAGAAAATCCATGTACCATTAAAGACAATCAGGCTTTCTAATGGGATAGAAAGATTATTTACATTTCAGGTTGCACTGGCCAATCTTTTTCTGACTCATCCAGTTTTTGAAATGTTGACAGACTTTATTGCAAGCCTAGAATCATAAATCAGTACTTGTGTATCCAGGTGCTCTGAAATTATAGTAGCATAGTATGGCAATGTAGACACAGAACTGCAACCTTCTTTGGAAAGATAATCCCCCAAAAAAGTTTATATTTTTGCAAGTATTGCCACAAATATGAAGTACTATGGAAGAGTTTATTTTCATTTTGGTAAATAGAAATTTTAACATTGTCTTTACAGAAGTCCTTTTCTTTCAATTCACTTTTTGGTAGGAAAATTAGGATTGTTCTTGAAGATCACAGTTACTTTTCTTTACTTTGTTTCCTATTTATCAGGATGATTTTGTTTTTTTAATAGAAAACTTGTAAGTTTTCAATCCTGTGAAAACTAGTCTGTTCGATGCATAGGAAAAAAAGAGCTGTAGTGAGAGCTGAAGCAGTGATGCAGTTGTACAAGACAATGATTTTTCTCATATGTTCTTATAGCATCATGTTGGCATCTGGGCTACCTGCCTAGTATTTGGCCTTTTCCAGAATCTCCAATCTTTCTTTTTCTCTAGTGCAGACATTTCAGCTACATGAATCTCCTAATTGTTACTCAACAGCGGTGCAAGACAAGAACTGGGAGTCTTTGCTAATATTAATATGATTTTGTTTGTACTTCTACTAATTGAGAGGCTTGTTTAGTAGTCAGACAAATGGGAACTGTCCTTTTAGACATAAATGACCCTTTGAGAACTGATGGGAATATGCTTGTAATGCTGTTGAACTAGCTGTATGCATCTTGGGAGTGGAAAAGCTCAGCCTGTAATAGTCAGGATTAAAAAATGAAATTGCCATTCCAAAACCAAGCCTTGGCTTTGAAGGTGTGACTGAAATAATAGTAAGGGAAGCAAGGAGATAGACTGCAGGCTCAAAGGAATTAAGAGGACTAGGTACAAAGACTGTCATCACAGCCAGATTCATGGGAATCACTGTTGTATGAGCTCCTTGTATGCTTTACGCTGCAACCTGAATTAATCTACAATGACTAAAAGGAGAAAGTAGAGAGGCTCATATAAACTCATAGCTAGCATTACTGAAATGTTTTATCCAGCTGTAATTAGGGGACTAAATTCTTTACATCATAAGCTTAATTGCTTTAATCATCTGCCATTAATGTCTTAGTATTTCACCAGTTTTAGAATGAAGAATTATGAATGTGGAGTTTTACCACCTTCTCAATAAATTACGAGGCACATCAATGATAATATCACTAGAAAAACCATTTGAATGCACCTAATTTCATAGAATTTGATGTGACATTAGCAGCTCTGAATTTCTGGAAGAGTATTCCTAAGATGGGGAATCCTGCTGGTCCAGGTGGGATGCACATTAAATGACCAAAATAATTTCCGAGTTGGGAGCTCCAAAGAGGCATGGAAAGAAAATACCTTACCAATCACAGTATCACATGAAAACATTAAGTCCCTTAGTTAATAAGGACAAAGGGACACGTGAAAGCTGCTAATGTACATGTGTCATAAAGAGATGGGGTATAGCAGAATGTATCTCCTCAGATGCTTTTTGTTTTCCTTTCCAAGCTGCCATGCTGGAGAGCGGGTGCTAGTGCTCAGGAAATCTCTGCAGCAGAAACACTGTCTCTGGCCTTTGGGGCTGGCAAATGATTTTGTCATCCTGACATCTGAAACCCCTGAATATACCTTTTGCCCTATTACATCCTTTTCACAGGGCAGAAAATCATGTTATGCATTATGCTCAGAGAATTCGAGGAGGACATGTGCTTAAATGACAACTGTTTTAGTGACTGGATAAAAATGCACACCGTGACCAGCCAACAAGACAGATACTAGGCTATTTGCATCATTGTAATTCATTTGTGCTTTTCCACAAAGCTGAACTGCACTCTAACATGCCTACCTAAACTTATTTTCAGTTAACAAAAATAACCATGGATAATGTCAGCTTGCTAATAGGTCCAAGGATAGAATTTCTTTTGCCTGTTTGACAGACTTGATTCTTCTGCACAAATCCATGGCTCGCCTAGCTATGCCTGGAGGCAGATACACTGCTGTGGGCTTCTTCAGTTCTGTTGATGGGTGCTGTGCCGCCAACACATTAATCTGTTTCTGTAGATAAATCATGCACAAATAAAAGAGCATACGTCAAATCTTAATCCTGTTTCAGTGTGGATGAACCAGTATTGCTAAAATAAGACTCCTTTCCCTCCTACACTGAATCTTCAGATACCATTTGAATCTGAACCAGTCACATATTTTCATTTTGATAAATATTCCTGAAGGGAGAGCCAGTCACTTCCTCGTTTGTTTAATTTTAATCACTGCAGCAAGCTTTCTTGAGGAGAGGCATTGGAACAAGCTACCTCTGCTGGTATTCCACAGCAGTTGGTGCTCCTGACTGTAGAAGAATTTAAAGCATTGGAGGACTAGTGTGATGCAGCCTGCATGGCCCTATGTGGAAACGCTGCCAGGTCTCTATGCTTTGCAGGGAATTTGCAGAGGTCTACCAGCTGGCTCCCCAAAAAAGCAAGATGGAGCACAGGCCCACCAGCACCCTTGGAGAGCCAACTGGCCCATCTGGCCACCGTCAGAAGATGCCAAAGGGTGCAGTAATCTGCTGAGCTGCCCCAGTAAAACTGGGCTTATTTGGTAGATTAATTTCAGGAGGGTGATAAGTGCTGTTGGTAAGTACTATCCTTTTATACCAAAATCATAGCAACACGTGCTATTTGCCCTCAACAAGGAATGAGAAAAAATTATTTCCCTCCACTGCTGTTCTCATTAAACCCTGTTTCCAGCACTTGGCTTGAAGATCTGCCCTAGATATGAGGGTGGACCTTGCAGGGAAGCCCTCCTGACCCTCCCCAGGCTGTGGATCTGTTGTACAGACAAGTGGTCCATGTATCTTTGGCAGTTTGTATTTCCAGCAGTCCAGAGCCTCTGCTGAATCAAAGAGGTGCCTGGTTTTAAGACTCTTTTGATCTGGCACTCTCTGCTCTAAAGCAAAGTTTCTGAAAAACTGACCAGATGTTAAAACTGGTAAAATATGTTGAACAACATATTTTTAATGAACAAGTATCATTACAGTGGTCATAGGGTGTGTGTGCTTAGTTGTCATGGCATCACTGGAATATTTTTGGTGAGGAGAAGAAATCTTTATATCATAAAGATTTAATAAGCAATTAAACATTCCATGAAACTCTTTAAATGGTATGTAAGCCTGCAACCATCTCAGAAGTAAATCAAAAAAATGCATATCCACTGGTTTAAAGGTACTTAACATTCTTAACAGTTTATATCACAGTTGTTATTAGAGATGTTGAATCAGGATACTACTCAAAATTCAGAAACAGAAATGTAGAAATGACCCTACCTTATAGACCTGATGATATATAAAGACATTATTGTCAGGTTACCAAAGATTTTAAATCAGGTTAAACTGAAAGAAAAAGGTTTTCTCTTGTTTTTCGTGTACAATTTTAATATGTGACAGATATGCAAAATGTCTAACAGAGTGTTGCAGTGCAGCTGAGGTAAGATAATATTGTTATTCCCATACTGGATATTGAAAAAGAGCAAACATTAAAAAACCCAACAACCCAAAAATTTCTGGAGGGTCATGTGTTCTGTGGAAACTTGAGTCAAAGCCCATTGTTGTCTTTCCATTGAATGCAACGGACTTCAGTATCAGCCTTCACTGAGCATCATGAAAATATCTGAAATCCTGCAGTGATGTAAATATATTGTTAAAGTTCTCTTTCCTTCTCTTGTCTGTTAAAATCTGCATTTTACCTCTATTTTTCTGTTTTCTGAAGACTGGGAAGACATTTTTCCTTATTTTCAAACCCATTTTTGTATGTCAAGCATAAAAATTCTGAGAATTTTAGCTTCTGCATGTTTGCAGTAAGTGACCTAGTTCATGGGAGAAATAGGTTAAAATTAGCCTTCATAAAAAAATCTATATTCATCTCATAGAATATCTTTTAGCCCATGTCTTCCTATATTTCATAAAGTGTCTGTCTCTTCATGCTTAAAAAGCTGGCATTGTTTTGCTTAGCTTTGATCAAGACACGCTCATTCAGACCATGACAGCCTTAATTACATCCAGAGATATGGTAACAAGGCAGGCTTTTTTCTGCCTGATATACTTAGTATCTCATAGTATATCATCGATCCAGATTTCAAAATATTATGTATTCTTTTGTTTGTAAAAAATGATCAACTGATGGAGAATGAAGGTAGGTTTTTTGTTTTTTCCTTTTAGCATGTCTGTATATTAGCATTCTGAGATAAGCAGAGCTGTGTAATATGTTCACACTTTATAGTTAAAAATTACACATGCACGGTAAGAAGTCTCAGCTCACAATTCCTGACCGCCCCATGTGACTTTTTATGACATGCAACTTGATAAGTTTATGCTGATCATATTCTTGGTTAGTTTTACTGACTATATTCCACCATTGTTACAGCTAAGACCTGCTATCTGCAGGGTTCATAATAATGACACACTGCATTCTTTATTTCTATTTTTAGGAAAGCTGCAACTGCATGGGGAAAGGATTTGTGTGCTTATGCAAACACACGATTGCCTGAGAGCTTTCTGAGCTATGTCAGAAACCATAACAATAATTACTGGTTTTTACTAGTTCAGATTTCAGCACAGGTATAACTCTGTCTATGTGGTCCAATGACATGCAGGAGATGGAAGATGTGTTACTACTGTTTACAGATTTGCTGTTAAAAAAAAAAAAAGTTGCTTTGGAATGTTTCAATCCAAATGTACAAAAGTTCATAGACAACAGCTCATATAATATTTCTGCAGAACACTTCCTTTCTGAGCAGACCATTATTATTTGTCTTGGTTCTCTGTCTTTGAGCAGTGCTTAAGCCTCAGCCCAAGATTATATCTTGTTTTGCATGGACATATACAGGAATGATGGCTCACAAGCTGTTTTTTTTCTTTTTTTCTTTTTTTTTGTAAGTAGCCATCACAATTCATATAATATGTGTTTGTGGAGGATGTGGGGCTTGACCCTGGTCACCTTGGTCTTGCAAGTAGGCAAGAACAGGACAGAGTCAATACTGCCTGGGAACAGCTGAACTGACAGGCATGAAAACGTGCCTGTGCTTAGTAATGGTGAGTCCACGTTACTTTCCCATGGAGGAGGCAAAATGCAGTTAGGTTTCCTCTGATGTAAAGTAATTGTATGTAGAGTCTTAAAACTTATTGTATGCCGACAAAGAAGTAGAAGAAATGCTGAAAAATTATTAGCTTTTTCCCCTGTACAATTGTTCAGTGCTTGCACTTGCTATGCAAAGACCTTGCCCACTCACCTTGCTCTAAGACTAATTTCCTTACTATCATTTTTACCTCATTTACACTGCAATGACACCTAGAGGTCTCAGCAATATTTAGTGCTTATTTTCCTATACATTATACAAATAAATAAGAAAGGAATAAGGACTTTGCTTAAAGGAGCACACAGTTTTCAGGATCTAAATTTAGTTTTCATCATCACATAAACAAATAGGGGTACACGCATTGTCCATAACGAAAAAAAAATAAAGCGGAAGATCCATTTTGGACTCAGGTGAGACCTCTGTGAAAGGATATAGGAAGGGATCTTAAGAATCATATTTCCTCTGTGGTTTAGTGAGTTGCTTCCTACCCACATAATATACAGCAATTGTATTGTTACACACAATGATAATCTCCAGCTTTCTGTCATCATACCAATAATTCACACAAACTAACTACACATGTGTACCTTTTAGCCTCATTCAGGATGTCTCATTTGACCATGTGCTGGCTGGGGATGCTAGAACTGGTTCCTTCACTTCACCTGCAGCCTCATCGTCCCATGGCATACAACACATACGCCAGCTGGTGAAAACAGTCGGTTTTGTGGTGGGTCAGTTGCACTAACAGCATGCCAGGTATGAAACATTGCTTTATTTTATGCTTGGCATATCTTAAGATTTTAAATTTCATTAATTTCAGTGACAACACAGAAACATTCCAGAACATGACCGTGCTACAGCGGTGGTTGGATTTATTGTTAAACATAGTTTTTTCAGAAGAAATTATGATCCACTGGGGAGAAATGAGCTGTCCTGCAGATGTTCCTTAGAGGTTAGCTTTGGAGCTAGGCTTGTTATTTTAAACAGAAGTTTAGGAACAAGAAGGAGCTGCATAAGCACCTTTGTTGTTGTTTTTAGGAAAGCCATTATTCTGACCAGCTTTTTTTTTTTCCTTTTAATTTGAGGTAGGGTTGGGGAGGTTGAGATGTTTTACATTATGTGAAGTGCTTCTGGCATTAAGACATTAGGGAGACTGGGATTGGTTTACCCACTAGGTCATGGTAAATGAATGCAGATGCAAAGACTATGTCAATTGTGTCAATGGTGAGGGCTGTGCCACACAGATTGTGAAAAATTAGAGGAGGGCAGGAAATAATTTATTTTTCTAACAACCTATTTCCCATTTACAAGTTGTACCTGTTGAAGCTGAAAATGCTCCCCTTGTTTTGTCCTTTCCCTGCTGGCTGTCTCTCTTCTTTATTTGACAGATATTCAACACTTGAGGCCTTAAGTTCAGATGAGTATTATTAACAGCAACCATTATGGTCCCTTGGGGATTTCTTTTACTTGGTGTGTGTGTGTTTTCACAATAGCTTCACGATGCTGGAATGCAGATATATTTCTAGTAAAAAAAATAGTTTAGACAGGTTGATTCATTTAGCTACCCAGCAGGATCTGATTGCTTTTCTAAAGTTAATTCCCAGTGAGTTTTTTCCCAACAGAAGAATACTACAGTAGCTATTGCTATGAATGAAAGTAATTGTTTTCTTACAAAGAAATGAGTGAAAATTCAACTTTTTCTCATATACTTTCTTTAGAACAATTTTTTTCAAGTCACTCAGAGTGAGATATATTAATCAAACAGACATTTCCAACATATCGTTCATGCCATGCCCTGTTTTTCAAGAACTAAAGCCTGCATTTTCTGAGGAAATTAAAAGATTGTTTGCCTTGTTCAGAGGCAGGGTGTTTTTTTTTGTTCAAGTTTGTTGGGTTTGGGGGGAGGGTTGGTTTTCTTGCTTGACTGCAGCTGACAAAGCAGAAAGACCTCTTTGTCCCTCTCTTCAAGCTGTGTGTGAACTCCAGTGGAATTCTGAACAGGTAAAACAACACATTATGTGTGTTGCAGATGTGCTAATAACAAGCTCTTCTGTTGTTATGGACTTTCAGAGCAGCAACTATGAAACAGAGATGACAAGTATATGCTTTTACTGGTGGTAGCATTTAAACAGTGTTTGATGCTCTTAAAATAAAAAATGTTCTGTTTTCATACTCTCACTGAGGACTGAAGTGCAGATTAAAGCTTCTTCGATATTTATGGGTTGCACCTAGGCAAAACCTAATATAAATCAGATTGCAATGGTGGCTTTGATGACAGAAAATTTAATAATTTGTCACATATTGGTTGAGAAGTAGTTGAGAGGCTTAAAGTAAACAGCCAAAAGTAACTTGAGCAGAAGAATTTCATGTAGTTTAGCTCAATCATGCCTGCAATGCGTACGTAGGAGCACCGTGGAGGGTGGAAAAGCCTACAGGGAGGAGGGAGGTATGGCCTCACTTGCAACATGGTCCTCAGTGCCTGGCATTGGCCAAGTCACGCAGTCCGATGCCCCTGAGCCCCAGGATGTTCCTGGGAAACAAGAGGCCCGGGTGGGATATGAAGGAGTCTCCTTTCACTCTGTGTCCTGACATGGGATGGGGGCAATTTCAGGGGCCAAGTACAGTCCAGTGCAAGAGATAGTGATCTTTAGGGTGTCAGTCGCATGAAAGGCCATTGTGGGCAATTACAAACAGAGTTTCTAGCCACTTTTTTTAATTCAATGCTTTAATCTTAAATGGTATGTAACTTGTCAGGAAAGAGTAAACAGTCTGCAAAAAGGTCTGACAGTCGATGCTAAAAGCCTGGCTGAGAGAGACTGCAGAGCCTATTCTGCCTTCCTGAATTCCTGAATTCCTCCCTTGGTTAAATGTTAGTTTAACACTTCATTATAAAGACTCGTGTAGTTTTAAACCATAGTTCTGAATTCCCTTTAAACAACACAACATCCACCCTTATTATAGGCTTCACTAAACAACCCACTCGATAACGTACTGCCATGCAATTGCACTGGTTTTGAAATTAAACATTGACTGCGGTTTAATTGATTTCAAATTTCATACTTAAGTCTTAACTGAAAGTGAAAAAGTGGTTCAAGGAACAGTCTGAATGGCATTGACTTGGAATAACACTCATTATTTGCTGAGAGTGTAAGCACAAGCTAGGGTATATGTTTTAAAGGTAGCATGAAACTTTTCTCCTTGAAATACCCTCTAGTGTATGTTAGCTAACATGAACCACCACTACTGCTATAGAATGCCATGACTGAACCTTTATTACAGTTAGCCAGGGTGCAGTGTGTCCTTTTAATTTATTCTGATCACTTGGATTAAAGAGGTCATTCTCAAGTATCTGTTCCTTCCAATAACGTCTTGACAGCCATTTTGGTAGCATTGTGGCTTACAGTGATCTCTGTCTTGAGTTTTATTCAAAAACTCCAAAATAATTGTCATGAGGGAAAGATGATATCTTATTAGGCTAATTTAAAATCTCAATCACTTAAGACTCTATCTTATTTCTAAATATCAAAGAAATATTGAGGATTGGGATTTTTTTTAATGCAAATCTTATTTATTTGTAGAACTATAAATGATTATAGAAATAAATATTCTTTCACTTTTTAAATGCTTGCAATGTGTGGTAACAGCTGACTTGACCTTTTATACTTATGAAACAGACATCAGATTAATTCTTACCTCTCATAAATTCTCAGCAGATTCCATGTAGAATGCTACTAAGGAGAGAAATATATACATTTTAATAGTCATATCCCTTTAAATTTGAGGAAAAGTAGATGTAGTCTTGATATAAATATTAATGTAATACCTTCAGGCAAAGGCAGTGTACTTTAGAAACCTTAATTAGCATCTCAGAAGGATTTCTTCCAATAAATTGTCTGGTACTGCTGTGTGAATGGCTTCAGATAGTGAGTTGCCCTCAGTTTCTCTGGGAGATAAAATAGCTGAGCAGGAAAACAGGAACTAGACTTCATAGTGGTTTTAGAAGCAAATCTCATTTCGAGGCTGGTGAAAGAATAGTTTTGTACAATAACAAGGAAGTATGTCACCCTCCAACAAACCTGTATGTGTATCATATGTGTAGGAATTAATTGAAATTTAAGACTGTGGTCGTTTGTGTGAAAAAAGAAAAGCACATCTATTTTTTTCCTAATTTTTAGCTAAAAAAATATATTAATTGAAACTAAATCATAGACTACTTGTTTCAGAACCTCAGATTGACTGATAATGTACTTTGGTTTATTCCACTTTTCAGTTTCTTATGAATTTGAATGAGACAATTACCTTGGGAATTTCATGCCAGGAGAGCCTTTCAGAAGGCAGTAGTGACATCAACTCTTTAGAGAAGGCTGCTAAAAAACCAAGAAAAAATAATCTGAGATTACATTATTCTGGATTTAATTGAGCATGTCTCATAATGGAGAGAAACAAAACACAGTATTTGGAAACAGTTGGTAGATATATTAACCTGAAAATAGAGGTTAGGAAATACATCTTTTATCTTTGTATATATTTTTTCTTTTTATTTTTTCAGTGAAAAACAGATCCAACAGTAAGATACTACAAATCCATAGAATCATGGAATGGTTCAGGTTGGAAGGGACCTTTAAAGATCATCTAGTTCCATCTCCCAGCTGTGGGCAGGGACATCTTTCACTAGATTGCATTGTTGAAAGCCCTGTCCAACCTGACCTTGAACACCTCCAATAATGGGGCATCCACAACTTCTCTGGCAACCTCTTCCAGTGTCTCACCACCCTCACCATAAAAAAATTCTTCCTTATATCCATTCTAAAACCCTTTTTCAGCTTTAAACTGTTGCCTCTTGTCCTGTCAGTTTAGGCCTTGGTAAAAAGTGTCTCTCCATCTTTCTTATAAGCCCCCTTTATATATTAAAAGTCTGCAATAAGGTGTCCCCAGAGCCTTTTCTTCTCCAGGCTGAACAACACCAACTCTCACAGTCTTTTTCAGAGGAGAGCTGCTCTAACCCTCTGACTGTTTTTGCCGCCCTCCTGTGGACCTGCTCTGAAAGATTATGTCTGTCTTGTGCTGGGCACCCCAGAGCTGTATGCAGTACTTCACGTGGAGTCTCATGAGAGCAGAGTGGAGGGGGACAATTACCTCCCTTGTTCTGCTGGCCACTCTTCTTTTTGTGCATTCCCAGGATGTGTTTGGCTTTCTGGGTTGCCAGTGCACATTGCTGGCTCATATCCAATTTTTCATCCACCAGTATCACTAAGTCCTTCTCTGCAGGACTGCTCTCAATCCATTCATTACCCAGTATGTCTTTATACTGGGTATTGCCTTGACCCATGTGCAGGACCTTGCACTTGGCCTTGTTGAACTTCATGAGGTTCACATGGGCCTACTCTTCAAGCCTGTCAAAGTCCCTCTGGATGGCATCCCTTCCCTCCAGTGAATCAACTGCACCACTCAGCTTGGTGCTGTCTGTAAACTTGCTGAGAGTGCACTCAATCCCGCTGTCTGTGTCACTGATGAAAATATTAAATAGTGCTGGTCTCAGTACAGACCCTTGAGGGACACCACTTGTTACTGGTTTCGAGTTGGACATTGAGCCATTGACTGCAGCTTTTCAGACACAGCCATTCAGCCAATTCCTTACCCATCTAAGAGTCCACTCATCAAACCCATGTCTGTCCAATTTAGCAGCAAGAATATTGTGGGGGATTGTATCAAAGGCCTTACAGAAGTCTAGATAGAAGATATTCATAACTCTTCCCTTGTCCACCACTCTATAGTCTTAAATGATAAACATTAAAAATCATATATCTAGATATAAGTGTCTATTAAAGCTCAGAAAAGGCATTTTTTTGTAAGAAGAAGAAAATGTGACTAAGAATGTACTGAGTACTAATCCAGTAACTTTCTTGATCAGTAACCATGACTTGTTAAGCTTTCTGGAAATGCTTAAATTTTTCCTTTTTGGAAAAAAAAAGAATGGAGATTTGGTGGGAAGATGAAGGTAGTCATGACTTTCACAGTGCCTATTAATTTTTAGAAGGGTATTTACTTTCTCTTCTCTCCTTTCCACCCAGCCTTTTTTCTCCCTTAAGACATGACAGGAGTTTTGCCATTTAAGTATGTGCAACCATGGGTTGCTTCCACATAAAATTCCACTGTTTTAAAGAAAATTATATCTTACTGGCAGCTTTAGAAAACAGGAAATAGTCTAAAAGTATCTCAACTGAACTAAACGATAGCAGCAGTGAAGACATAAGAATATGTATGTGACCACCACAGAGTCTCACTAGCATGGACTCAATATAGATAGGAGTTTGGGATTGTAAAGAAGTCTCTATTTAATAAATACCTCCAGACTCTTGTACACTTCAGTCATAACCTCTTCTTCTCTTTTGTGCATTCCAGAGTGTGTCTAATTCCTGCTTTTCATTGATTTCTTGTTTCCAGTATAGTCATTAGGGATAGGATTATTAAAAATCTGCATGACATAAATTTCAGTGACTTTGTGGGCTGTGTGTCAGAGCCAAAAAAGGACCTATGAACTTAATAAAAGATGGAGTTAGGCTTAGGCCTGTGAAAATTTCAATCCTGGCATCTTTCTTGTGTCATCTTCACTAACAGAGATACCCTGCCAATATCACTCTCAGTAGCTGCCTCTCCTTTGACATATCCAAAGCACGACACTTACACTTCCACATCTCTGCATGAGCTTGGGATCTTCCCAGCCTGGCTCTATTATTTCAGTGCAGAGACTGAAAATCTCCTTGCCTTGTTTGCAAAGACTAAACTGAAATGCAGACATTCACTCTGTTTTTCATATTAGAAATTCTCTCTCAAACACTCATTGTGCAAATTATTCTGAAGTCTTTGGGGTGGAATGGACCAATTAGACTTGCTTGAAACATAGGCACTGGATTTCTTCATTAAGTAAGCCTTCTGTTGATTTACAGGGCAAGTAGGTGGAGTATGAATTAATCTAATTATCATGTAGATTTATTTAAATTCACACTCCATCTTGGATATTCCCTTAATATTTATCTATAAGTACACAGAATAAGGAAGATCTTTTCTAGGGGAAAAAGGAAGAAAAGCCATTTTGGGGAACAATAATTAACCAGAGAAATATCTCCCCATCGGGCAGTAGTCCAGTTTCCCAGCTGTGGTACAAAAATCCTATGGGCATGTAACTTTTAAACAAAACACCAAATACTCCCTGCTCATGCTTATCAGCTCCTTGTAGAGGTGCAGAATGCAGGCAGTGCAACAGGAAGGTTTGCTGTAAGCCAGAGTCTCTCCAGGCAACCCATGTTTTTTGGTCCTGGAAGTCTTACTGTTGTTTCCTTCTGCAGTTTCAACAAAAGACTGTAAAAGTTACTTCTGTTGTGCTCTGCCACTAAGATGGTATTTATGCAACGTGGCCTTTGGATCATGTCACCCAAAGTCACCATTGTGCCACATCCTAATCATGAGGAGTCAATATTATGCAGCAGTCAGCTTCCCCTTCTTATGGTGTCACACAGTGCCCTAGTGACATCCTCATCTCCCCTGCTATATTATGCCAGACAAAGAATTTCCAGTGAGAGAGGGCTACTAAACACAATTTCCAGCTAGCTGATCCTCTGTTTGCTGAGACATGTTGATGGAGAACTTCTTCCCTAGACACTTTGTCCCTCTGGAATTTTGGACAAATGTCTAATGAAGCATATTGTTGCTCTTATTTTCTCCTTGTCTCCAGAAGATACTGTCAAAGAGCTCTTCTTCCTATGATTGCACTTTCTCCCAATACTCAGAGATGGTTAGTAGTAAGATGTTTACATTATTTTATTTTTTTTTTAAGTTCGGAAGAACTGGTTCTTTGTGTTTCCTAACTGGGAAATGCCAGACTCTGTTTGGCAGTCCGCATGTGTGCATGTGTGAACAAGCATCTGATTTTTCCACAACTTTATGTATTGCAGAACAGTCATTGTCATTCTGTCCACTCTTGTGCACGCATTGCTGGGAGGCATCCCTTTCTTTAGGCTTGTTGGTGAAATTTAAACATATTGGTGATTTTTTTTCAATGATCTGAGTGCATGGGAACTGATATTAATTTCAAACTGAACTGGGTCACAAACTGGAAGATTCAAAGACTATTGTACAGGTTAGTCTACATCTGTGAGTTTTTACCCCTAGCACAGGCTACTGAGTTTTAGTGCCTTGCCTTTTGATTACCTGATTTATGGCTCTTTAAAATACTTGAAACAGAACTTTCAAAAAAATAAATGCAAAATTATATAAAACAATGTCCTTCTTCAAAATTTTGCATCTTCTATGTATGTCAAAGTATAAAAATGGTGTTTATTGCCACAGCTAAATCTTGAAGGCTTCCAGTGAAATTTTATCTTTATATTTATCTGTGGTTGATGTATCTCTCCTGTAAACAATTCTACAGGATTTTCTGTTCTGTTTGGAACGAGCGAAATGCAATTTTACAAAAGCATTTTAAAGAAAATAAATAATATATTCATTATCAGACACCTCACAATAAAATAATTTAATGTTTTTAAAGTAATATAAGACAAAGGACACACTGCTAGCTCTCAAATTTCCTAAGGTGCAGACAAAAAAAATCAACTGAGAATTAATATGGCTTCTTTATGTGGATGGACTGTCACTTCATTTTAGAGTAACAGAACTGCTGTCTTTATTTAGAAGACTGATGTGAGACTGCAGGCACATGATCCAAGGATTCTGTTTCATTTATTTATTTTTTACTTTTTGAAGGACTGCCTAGAAATGTATTGAATCTAATCTTACAAGATCAGACTTTGTTCTATTCACTGTTACAACATAATTTGAAATACAGAAATTAGGAAAAATGAAGATACTAGGTAAACATATGCAATAAGGTACATTAAGCTTATAAAAACTGCTCCTAATTTAGTTTTGCTTAAGTTGTATCCATGCTTTGTTTTTTCTGTAGAAAATTAATATTTTTTGGTTAAGTGTTGTGCCATTTTGCTCTGCTCATTCTTTTTTATCAAAGCAGTGCCATTAAGAGAACATGATTTAAAAACTGGAACTGAAAGTTCCATTTTTTGATGACATTCTTTTCAAGTTAATAAAAACCACCTGCGTAAGATTATGCATAGCAAATAGTACTAACCAGTTTGTTTGCATCTACTAAATTGGATACAACACATTTTCTTTCCTTGTTGTCATGGAATCTATAAATATTGGCTGACCAACCCTGGTTTCTTTTTTGGCACAAGTTGTTACAGATTTCCAAAAACTGCCCTCTGAACCTTGATTTTTATGTAAATAAGACCTAATGATTCAGGGGCACATTGAAAATCAAAAGCACATTATGCTGATAATTAAACAGTGGCAATTTTTAAAATCTGTTTATCAATGAATATTCAGCAGAATTTTTCTCATTTTTCCTTCTTTAAGCAAAGTGTGTATGCTGGGTAAGTTTTATGTGGCTTGCAATAAAATTTCTGATAAAAGACACCTCTGTTTTTAAGTATTATGTCTTTTCTATGACTCCTTGCATTCAATAACCTATTTTGATATAATATACAATTTCCAACAGTACTTGCTATTGGGAATGACTATGGCAGTCAGCTGCTTGAAGGGAAGTTACATCAAGTCACTCTTCTTTTTTTACACCGCCATGTTATTGGCAACTTTTTTCAGGTTGGAAATGGATGGAGGATAGTTGTGGAGAGGTGTTTATAAATGAAGCAAACCAAATGCTGACTTTACCATTATTATAAATTGGCATTTATCTGAATTGATAAGAAAGGTTTGGGTAGGGGAAGCACAATCAGTAGTAAGAATCTTTACTCATTGTGTGATGCACAATAAAGTTCATTGTGAATTCCCAAAATCATAATGAGAAAATGAGTTTATGGGTAGGATATATAGCTCTGTATCTATTTTGGGGAAAGTTCAATAATAACTTAATTGGTTAGCTGTGGGCTACATGGATACATGTGTTACTCCTAGCCCTTTGAATTCATGTAGTCTGTTTGCTTGAACTTTATAATACTTCAGAAATGAATCAGTCTTCTAATTTTGTGGCAGGTGCTTTGGAAATCTGATGCAACAGTCATGTTTTCCTGGCAATTTTTGGCTGAGCAAACATAGGCGAACCTTGAAAATTGTATTTGCAGGAGTGCCTACCATTTTTGCATATACGTGTAGGTTGTTTGTGGGGTTGTTTTTCCCCTAAGTTTCTAAAAACAGACAAATCAGCATGATGACTACAGTCTACAGGACAGGTTTTTAAAAGAGATAATATAATACCACAAGCAATCAAGAGATTAAAGACAGTGTCTTTAGTTTTACTATTTCATCCTGACTTCCTTGATTCCATGGTAAAAACATCTAATAATTATTTCTCACCTACTTTGTCAGTGATGGAAAATCAAACTAACACATTGCCCACTGCAAGGTGAAAGCATTACATATAAAATTTTGAGCATCTCCCCTCTGACCCTCTGATTTACTTAATTTTCTTAGAGTGTAGAAATGTTTAGGCTGGCAGGGACCTCTGTAGATTACCTGCTCCTACCTTCTGTTGAAAGACAGGCCTTAGATGAGATAAACTGGGCCCTGTTGAGATGAGTCTTGAATATTTCCAGCAAAGTGGATTTTACCATTTCTTTAGGAAAACCTGTTCATTGCTTTTACAGTGAACAATATTTTTCTTACACACAGGTATAATTTCACCTGAAGCCACTCATGCCTGCTGCCTCTTGCCTTGTCAACATGATTGGTTGTGAAGGGAGCATGTCCATCTTTCTCGCTAACTACTTTTTAGGCAATGAAAGACTGCTGTTAGGTTCCCTTAGAGCCCTGTCTACACTGAGCAAACCCTCTTTTTCAAACCTTTCTTTGTATGTGGTCTTCCCCATCTCCTTAATCATCCTGGTGGCTCTCCTGGACCCTCCAATTTTTCAATGTCTCTCTTGAACTGGAGGACCAACAATGGGCACAGTACTCCAGGTGTAGCCTTAAAAATGCCAAGTAGAGTTGAGTAATCACATTCTTTGATGGGCTGGTTGTACTCCTGTTGATGTGCTCCAGGATATGGTTGACCTTAGATGATACCAGAGCTCACTGTTCATTCATGTTTAGTCTGCTGCCCACCAGGACCCTGACAACCTTTCTTCTAGCAGAGCTACTCCCCAACATGACAGTTCCAGCTTTTATTGCAGCTTGGGATTTCTACCCGAGGTGAAGGACTTTGTATTTTGCTTGATAAGCCTCTTGTAATTCTTGTTGGCCCAGTCTTTTGGCATGTCGATATGAATGTCTCTGTGTAGGATGGTCCTTCTTTCCACCTCTTCTCCCAGTTTATTATATACAAATTTGGAAATGGTGCCTTCAGTCCTGTTGCCTGAGCAATTTAAAGCTGTTTAAGAGTACTGGACTGAGTATTGACCCTGTGGAGCTCTGCTTACCACCAGATGCCAATTTGACTTTGAGTCATTGACCACAATCTTTTGAGCTCAGCAGTTCAGCCAGTTTTCCACTTCTCTTGTGAATAACTTACCAGCTTGTCAACAAGGAAGTTGTGGGGGAGTGTGTCAAAAACCTTGATAAAGTCAAGGTAAGTTATGCCATGGCTCTTCTATCATCCACCAAGAAATTCACTTCATCATAGAAGACAATCAGGCCAATTAAACATTGGCCTTTGGTAAATCCATGTTGGCTTTTTCCAGTCACCTTCTTTGTGGTTTAACCCCAGCCAGTAATTAAGCATCAGGCAGCCACTTGCTCACTCCTCCCCGTGAAAGGGGATGGGGAGGAGAATGGAAAAAACAATTGTGGGTTGAGATAACGAGAGTTTAAAAGGCAAAAAAAGGAAGAGAATAATATAGATAATAACAGTAATAGCATTAATAACAGTAATACAAGTGATGAACAAATGCAATTGCACACTACATGCTGAAGGAAAATAAAACAAACCAATGCCCAGTTTGCTTCTGAGCAGTGATCCCACTTCCCGTCTCCCTTCCCTGGTTATATCTGAAGCATGAGGTTATGTGGTACAGAACATCCCTTTGGCCAGCCTGGGTCAGCTGTCCTGGCTGTGCTCTCCCAGCTTCTTGTGCACCTGGCAGGGTGCGAGAAACTGAAAAGTCCTGGACTTAGTGTAGACACTACAACTACCTAGCAACAACTGAAAACATCAGTGTGTTATCAACATTATTCTCATACTAAATCCAAAACATAGCACTATACTGGTTACTAGAAAGAAAATCAACTCTATCTGAGCCAAAATCAGGACACTTTCTCGTGGCTGTAAACAGCTTCCATGAGTACTTTTTTTAAGGACTGAAGTCAGACCAACTTGCCTGCTAGTGTCAGAGATTACTCTTTTGACCTTTTTGCAGATGGGTGCAGTCTTTAACTATTTCAGGTCATACAGTACTTTCCCTGATACCCATGACATAAAGATGATAGAAAAAAGACAAGACTTTGCCAAGATGCCAACTAACTGACATGCTGTGACATAGTAACATATCATAGTATTTTTCTCTATCAGTCCTTAGTAAAAATGTAGGTCCATTGGATAGCTTTTTTAATTAAAATTTAATACCCAGTAATTCAGTCAATAGGATTTATTGTCCATTTTTTAATGAAAAATTGATAGGAAATTTGTCTTAATGACTAGATTCACCAGCATTTGTATTGTATTCTTCCGTGACATTCAGTGGAAAAACACGTGGCTGCAATTGGCTGCAGCAATGCAATTGGTAGGAAACAAAGCAGATCTAGTTTATGTATTCACATATATAATCACTAGTGTAGCTCAGTATCACATCCTGTTTTCAAGAGCTAAAGATACAGTGCACTGTGAGATACCTAATCATGAAGCTGGATTGCTGTAATTTTTTTCAGGTACCCAAATCCTGCCCTGCAAAGTTTGTGACCAAGACGTTCCTGAAAAACGTTCCTGTTTTATGATCAGTGTAATGTTTAATCTGTTTCTAAGTTACTGAAGCACATATAGTAGCTCACTTACATTTGGAAAGATATGTGCATATAAAATCTGCTGCACTCTGTTGCCCAATCAGTGTGTAATTCTGCTTCATTAGGGAAAAATAATATAACCAGCTGTAAATTGAAACCTTGCTTCAAAGAGTTCTTTTCTCCTGCTGAATGAGAACAGAAACAAATGTTACTGAACAAGGCAGTGGTGAAAATACCAGTTCTGCTATACTCTTCTCTCTATTCTTCAACTGTATTTTGAGAAGTCAAGAGACAAAAATGTCTTTTTTCAATGGATTTTTTTCTTTTTTTTTTTTTTTTCTTTTTTTTTAAGCAGGATATGGTCTTCTGCATAGCTCAAGTGCAGAGTGAATATATTGCCATGATCAACTGAAGTGCTACTCATGACTACTTTCTGCCTCCATTTTGCAAAGAGGTAACAGAAAAAAACAGAACAGAATACAAATACCCTTGCAAAAATCTGAGCACAGATTTCTGGAAGCCCAGTAGCAGGAGGCCAGACAAACATCACGCTTGACAAAGAGGAAGTCTTTGAGTCTGCATGATTCCACATTTCGTTCTAGAAAGGCAGGCAGCAGAAAACTTCTCAAAAACTTCTCTTTAATTTGTTTTCCATTGCTCTGCTTTTATTGTAAAAGAAAGCTCTTTAACCCATAATTTATAGTGGCATAGTTTTATTTATTCCTGAAATTTAGAAGCTGAAGCAATGCCAAAGAGTAGTTTGTTGTGTTTCTGCAGTGATATTAAATTTTTGAACTCGGTGCATTTATAAAAGAGACTAGGTGAAGTGACTGTCTGAGATAGCAGAGTGTAGGATGCAAGAGATCCTTTCAAGCTTGTGTGTCCCACAAAAGAAGCTTCAACAGTCAAAAAAATTGAACCTACTTTTATGTAGAGTATGTATTTAGGAACTTTTGACATTTTCATGTTCTCTCATTGATTAGGAAAGGTTTAAAAGTTTTTAATATTGCAAATATTTTGTGGTGTGTGCTTTAATCACATCCATCAATGTCTAGTTTAATCTAAGATGACTTCTTTAAAAAAACACCATGAAGAAATGAGCTAAACAGTTCAGCTGCAGTCTGATAATGCTAAGTCTCGTACATATTTTGATGGGAGATACTGCTGTTACCAAGGAAAGTAATGCATTTATTTGACTGTTGAGACAGTGCAGCTTATTTTTTGCTCTTAAGCCAGAAAATCAAGGATGAGAAAATCACAGTATCCCTGTGGAGACTGAACCATCTAATTCCATTGCCAAAGTGACAGATATCAAAGATATGCTGAAAGCCAGGCCTATCCGACTTTCACAACACTTGCCTTCTATGTATCATTTCATGATCCTTGGCAAAGCCAAACTGACTGGTTTCCTGATGACATCTCTCACTGCCATGATAAAAAGAAGAAGGTAAAGCATATGTAATGTATCTAAAATTATATAATGTGTATTAATAAAGTAATATAGTATATATAATATATAATTGTCTCCATATTCACATTCATACACACACACACATATTTATATACATCTATGTACAGCCAAATTCAGAAGCCACACGTGTGAGCTCTTTACCCTGTTTTAGCCTGTTCAGCTTTTCCTTCCACCTTCCAGACAGTTTCTAGAGCATGTGAAGGGATCCAGGTAACGAAGTGTCCCACCCATGCTGGGGCAGCTGTGGAATCCGTCTTCTACCAGAGACAAGAGGGATATGGCTCATCCCTAACTAGTGGGGTACAATGCAAATAAACACTTTTAGAAAGTTAAAAGAAATGTGTGTGGAAGTTGTTAAGACAATTGTTACACCTTTCAAATTTCCTGCCACTTTATTCTTCTGCTTCCTTTTGTCATACTTTCCTACTTGCTTTATTGTAAGAAATAGATATAAAGGGTGTGTAAAGAGTAACATGAACTTGTCAGGGGCAAGTCAGAATATTTTAGTCTTGTATGTAACTGGAACAATACATTCAGAAAAAAATATTTGTAGTTGTTCATAGCTGGGCTTACAAGTTACCATAATGGCTTCTGTGTTTTCCTCTGCTAAGCTTAGACTGTTTGCATATGTGAAGAAATTGGGCTTTTTTGCATTGTCATCATATGAAAGCTTTTATTATAACACAGTTGAGCAGATGAAAAAGAGGCTGAGCAAAGCACATTTACAAGGACTGATCTAATACTAAGTTGTTTTTTACACTTTTGCAACCATTTTACATAGCTGTACAGATGTACTTCTATGTGTTTAATTTATATTTTATCCCATTATGTT
Organism: Aramus guarauna; assembly: GCA_013400195.1. Lineage (NCBI taxonomy): Eukaryota > Metazoa > Chordata > Aves > Gruiformes > Aramidae > Aramus > Aramus guarauna. The sequence goes on from VXBL01003400.1 coordinate 171,650, forward strand.
GTTCAGTGTTCTTTGCATACATTTTTATAGCTTTTAAGATACAGTCCAAATTTACTTTCAGACTTGCTGAACCAAATGATAGTTTGTAATGCCTTATTTTTTATTTACCTTTTTTTCAACTACCATTTCTAAAATTGAATTTGTGATTGATAATGGAAATTAATAGAAACAGTAAATTACCTTAAGATAATAACATGCTTGACTAGAAGGGACACAGAGTTTAACCTAAAAATAGAATTCTTTTATGCAGTTGTAAAAATATCTTAAAGAATAGTTTTCAGAGAAGAAAGCTGATGTGCAGTTCCTAGTTTGCAATACACCTCAAGTTAGTTAATTTTAAAATCTCCTTTTCAGGAGATTTTTCAGGAAAACTGAAGAAAAGGTAGGTCTGTAAATTTACTCTCATTTGCAAATGTAATCTCAATAATTTCAGCTTGTAAAATGCACAACAGGTTTTTTGAGAGCTTGGCCGTATCACATTTGTCAAACAAACTCTTGTTTATAAAAGAAGACTGCTTACAGAGGAAGAAAAAATATACATGGTGTTGGTGAAAGGAGAGAAAGCTCCCTGACAAACCTATAAAACAAAAGGAAAAGTAAAAGGCCACACCAAGCAAATGTTGACAATATTCAGACTCTTTTGAAACTGATGCAGAGGTGTGTGTTATGGTACTTCCCTTGTGAGCCTTCAAGCACAGGCTTCTCTCTTCTACGTGGGCTCTTAGTGCGTATAGTAAAACCCAACTAACCTTTTTAGATTTTGAAAAGATAGGAGAATGATGCGTAGTGAGAAAGTGGAGAGAAAGAAAATTGTTTTAGATTAGTTATAGCATGCTGGCACTCTGTAGGAGTTGTCAGAGCTGAAGTAACAATTGTACTTTTTAATTGAGATTAAGGGTGCCAAGAGGTTTACAGATGAGCCGATGCAGCTTCAGATATGCAAACAATGAGATATTTTTAGCGTGTATTGGGTTTCTCAGGGAATTGTTCATGTAAGAAAAAGGTTCCCTTTCTCATTGACTTAGATTAGAGCATAGGGTTTATTTGCAGAACAAGCTGTGTATGGCAGGTGAATAAAGTTCTTTTCTCACTATTGAGAGCTGTGTAGCATGGAATAGGATTACTTTCTCTTGTGTCAGGATGGGTGCACTGAAAAAAAGTAACTTAATGCTTCACATTTAAACCTCTAGGGCTTAGTCACATTTTTTTTTTTTTTTTGCAATTGAGTTGGTGTCTTGTGCTAGTACACAAGAAAAAATATCGCAAAACTGACACAGGGCTGCCTCCAGGCCAGTCATTAGTTAAAGGTGCTTCCAGACAAAGTATAAGGAGTGTTTGGAATGGATGATTACAACATATCAGTGCAAGACTGCACTGGTGGGTCAGAACTGTATTGCCCCTGTCATGACTGTATTCCAGATGTATGCAAGGAAAGCATGAATTAGATCTCGATTGCAGCACAGATGCACTTAGTAACTTTTGTGTCATTACAGAACTTCTGTGCTGTATATTTGCCCATG
>VXBL01003400.1:192465-203169 GCA_013400195.1 Aramus guarauna
TTTTTTAGGAAATCTAGATGTGAGGAGGCAGGAGTTTTCAGCTAGAAAGTCACTATTTACTTTTCAAAATTTAGTTTCTCATTTTTCTAGTTGTTCGTCTATAGCTCTGTTTCTTAACCATCTCTGTTAAAGAGTTTTAAAAAAAATGTGGGCTTTACTTACTTTTGAACTGTAATTATAAAGATACATATAAGATGATTTGTTCTATGTAACAAAAATGTTTTACAGCAACTAATTCTTTTGAGGAATAGAATAACATAAAAAATTACTGTTTAAGTAGACTTGATAGAGTTCTTTCCATATTTTTTTTTATTTACATTCATGAATTTTTAGTATTGTACTAATATTCCTAGTTATAAGATCAGATATATATAAAAAAATCTGGATGGAACCAATGTAGTTGGCTGTATGATCTTTTCTGCCACTAAACAACACACAAATTAACCTCGCCCCCCCACCCCACCCCAACACCTAGTTACTTGTATGGCAAAAGAATAAAGAATACAATTTTAGATAGATATAGAAAGCTTTAAATATTCATAACTACCAGGCTTAACTCTGAGGTCATGTTCTTTGAACATTTGGGGATAGACTAAAACCTAAATCCATTAAGTTACTTCATAGCTATCCAGTTACAGGCCTTGTTGAAAGTCTTAGTAGGGTGTCCTGTAACTTACCTCAACCCTGAATCTACACATTATTTAATGGCAATTTTGGAGCTATCCCTGAGGCAGCACAATTGCTGACCAAAGTAAAACATGAAATAAACTGAAAGGAAATGAAACTCTTTCATATAAAGCTCTGGAATCATGTGCAGAGCTCAGAATCACCGTGGGGAATTTCCCAGGAGGCAAATATCTTTCCCAGTTGATGAAAATAGTTTTGACTACTGAAAGATGAAGATTAGAAGGTTTGCAAAGAAAAAAAAAAAAGTAAATAACTCAATAATGATATCTGGTGTAACATATGCACAAATATTTAAATGCAGAAAGGGGTATTGCGCTGTAACATTAAAACCTGTAGAGTACTTTTCTAAAGTTCTTCTAGAATAGTCTTTTAAATTATTGATATTTTAATGCATTAAAAAGTCAAATATATTTATGGTTGCTGGATTCTCTCAGAAAAAGTCTCTGGAGAATTGAGGGATATTTTGAAGTACAGTAAGAGTAGGCTTTCTACTTAAAAATCAATGACAAGTTAGTCTTAATAACTTTAATAAAAATAAGAGAAAGTGTTCTGTGCTTTGCTGCAGGTAGAAAAAAAAGCATTTTTGCTACCAAAACTATAATTTCTTCAATTTTTTCCTTACCCCAGAAATCATTAAAATTCTTTGTGTTCCCAACCCATCTCACCCAAAAACGGTCTCATATCAACCTGCTGCCAATCCACCAATTCATGTACCTTTACAGGATTTTGTTGGAACTGCTCAGGGGTGTCCTAACAATGTGTTTTCCTCACCAGCACCAGTTACCATCTGCAACATGCAGTGAATAACACTGTGGAGCCTGGCCAGAGGGGCAGCAAGTATTGCGAATATTATACCGGGCTGAGGGCGCCTATTACCTCTAGTAATAGGTAATAGTCCTGGTCCTTTAGTCCTAGTCCTTTAGAGTATTTTTCCTGACTTCTGGAGGCCACTAGTGGATTTGTAGTGTTAAAGAGAAGAAAGCAGAAAAGAATTGTATACTTTTTCCTTCCCAATTTCTGCATACGAGGTTGACATCAGATATCTATTTCTTACATTCTTAATATTGTCATAAAATTTCCATGGTGTTTTCCCAAAGATGTCAAAGAATAGTACTCTCTGGAAAACTTTTAATGGGACTACCAGAGTCTTCCCTCAGCCTTTCCAAGTGCTTCACTTCTTGGGCCATTTCAAATCTTTGTGTTGAAGACAGCTAAAAACTATAGTTGCAGCTATAGAAGTAGATTTTATACTATTTTCTTTTAAAAATAAGGCAATTTATAGTTGTGGTTGTTCCCTAACAGGGAAAGACAATACTGTAGCTCTGTATTAGAGGTAAAGTCTTTTTTGAAACTCAAATTACACAGCACAAACTACTCAGGGATTTCACTACTGCAGTGCAATTCTTTCCTATTGTATGCAGTGTCTTTCCAGGTGTGTCCATAGTGATGTAGGACTGTTGATAAATAAAATAAATTGAAATGGGTTTGTTTAGGAGTAAAGCAGCCCTCAACTTCACAAAAATTAAAGAAAACTTCATGTGGTACCATGTTTTGTTTTGTTTGTTTGTTTGTTTGTTTTTCATTTGTCTTACTGGGGACTGTATTGATGAGAAAATTGCTCTTTTGGTGAAGTCATAGTTTGAGTTATTTGTCATAATAAGAGATGTTTTTTCATTGAAGCAAGTAATGAAAAATGAACAATGGGTTTTACTGGAGGTTGACTTGCCTGGTTTTACCATCAAAAAGATTATCAAGTCCCAATTACTTCGTAAAAAGAAATAAATACCCCCCACCCCCACACACACTCTAAAGCATCTTTCCTTGAATTGGGGCATCTTAATTTGAGTCATGATTTTTGTTTCTTTCTCGTACTTGGTCCATCACACAATCCCAGTGTATAAAATGTCAAATGGGGCTATTACTCATTTACTTCCATGGTGGAGTAGATGGTTCTTGGAACAAAATATTACTTATAAATGAAAAAATGCTTCGTCTAACATCTATGAGACTTAGAAATGCCTCATTATCTCTCCTTGTGTGAAACAGTTCAGTAATTCAGCATTTTCAGTAGTTCAACAGCTACAATTTAGTGTAATTGAATTGCAATAAATAAAATTTTACAGTCATAACTGTTAGTTTAAGAAATAGACCAGTACAAAATAGAATATGAAATATATATGCTTGATGAATGAATGTTTTTTCACCTTACATAATTTCTTATTTTCAAAATTGCATTTAGTCATTCTTTTCATTGGAAGTATACGTCCCTGAAAACCTATCTATGAATGTAGGAGCACACTGGAAATTCTCAGAGTGTGCTGATGAAGAAACAAATTTCATAAACCCAAAAAATTCTAGAAAGTATTGCTAGAATGTCTATGGTGATCTCAGTAGATCATGGCAAGAGCTGTGAGCCAGATAACAATGTTATAAAGAGTTTATTACCCATACCAAGTATCTTCTAATCTAAGCTGCAAATGTGTTGACTAAAGCAATTCTATCTTTCTCAAACTTACTTATTATTGCTAAAGTTCTAGTGTGTTTAACGGGACTTTCCTCACTGTTCTCTTTACTGATGACAGGAATGAATTGCAGTCAAGCTTTATGATGCATTATGACATCACATATCTCTGGACTATCAGAGTTATTTTACAATATTAAAGAATCTTAGCTCATAAAGTGGAAAATGAATTCTAAAGCTGCAGGTATTATAAAAACAAAACAAAACAAAAAACAACAAATCAAAACAAAACCTTCTTATTTTCCTTATATCTTTCTCTGAGGAAAATACCATGATTTACTCTAACATAGGCAGACTTGTCTATGATTGTATGTGCAGAGATTTACTAAGAAAATATATTTTAAATGGTATTTCTGTTACTTGGAAATCCAAGTTGGAATAAATAACTGCTTGTGCTTTTCATGCTGAGTACTCATTTTGGTTGACAGGAATAATGTAGTATTATTCTGGACCAATGTAACAAAAAAAAAAAAAAAAGTTGAGCCTGGGTTTTTTTTGGTGGTTTGTTTTTTTTGTTTGTTTGCTTGCTTTTGGTTGGGTTTTTGTTTGTTTGTTTGTTTTGGTTTTTTTTTTGTTTGTAACTTTAAGTACTGATTATGCCTTTATGGAAATAATTCGAAATTGCCTTTGCAGTTGTGCCTCACAGCTTGATTTTTTTTTTTTTCAAAGAACTCTTCAGCTACATAAATAGTTGCTATCATATACAGTTATTTTAAAGATAACATCTTAAATGCTTACTAGTGCAAAGTACTTTAAAAGCAACCTCTAAAGTTGAAAAAGTATGATGAAAATGTATTTCTGCAAGAGGAATGGTGAACTTCAAAGAGAGTTTAAAGAAGAAAACTTGCATCTAATTTCTTTTTAATATTTTAGTTGATTCTGTTTACTCTAGGAGTCCCAAACTTAGACTATTTAAGAAATAAGTCTAAAATGTTTAGTGAAACATATCAGATTAGAACCCTTCATCTAGTTTTTAGAAGTCAAGTTGCTGTTTATCAAGATGATTCCCTCCTATGTCTTCTGATTTAGGATTAGAGGAAGAAAATGAGCAGGATGTCCCAGACCCTGCCCCTACGCCTGTTGTCTTCTGGCTGCGGAGACAGCTTGTAGCTGGTAGGAGAAGTTGAAAAAGGTGGATTGCATTGGATAGATAAGGACATGAGGAAAGCAGATGAAGGAAGAGGTGCTACTCTCCTTAATGACTGCTTTTTGCACTGCCAAAGAAGCTGAAATGCTTGCCTACAACAAGAGGAGTGAAAATTTTCAAACATTCTGATTAGAAAATAGAAACATTCACATGAGATTTATTCATTTTTGGGTAAATATCAAATTGCAGTAAGAAAATATCTGTGTAATATATAAGTAAATGTTAGCAAAGAACTCAAAAAGAGTTTTCTGATTGCATGTCTTTGTCTTTATATATCCCAGGCCTCTTGTATTACCTGTAAAGGTAATATGTCTTCTATTTCAGTATGTTATTTAAATATACATAAGTATTTTTAAATTATTTTCTTTTGCCCATCTGTAATTTTTTTTTACATACTATTTTTTTTTTTCATCTCTTGCATCTGACTATGAGAAAATAACAGAAGATATTCTGAAGTGTGGAAGATAAAATCCTGTGCAAAATTTTATTTAATTCTTATTAACAAGAAAAAGTTTTGTCTTATGGCCCTGAAAATATATGTAACAACATGCAGAAAAGGGAGCATAGCCATATTATATGTCATTTTACACAATATGCCAATTACAGTAATGTTTATCCTGTGTGCTTTCTCTTCAAAGGTACATTTTCTTCTGAAGGAAATTTTGTATGTTATCACCTGAAAAAAAAAGCAACTCACTAATGATTTTTTCTTCCTGTAACCACATTTTTACTGCTTCTGTGGCATCTTGTAGTGTAAAAGATTGGTAATTACATCTAATTAGAAAACATTAAAATGCTATGACTCAGAAAAATAATAAAACTTGATTACATTTTATATAAGATATAAAATCTCAAAACTATGTTTTAGAATTCAAATTGGTTTCTAAGTTGATTAATAAGGAAATGACAAGGTTTTGAATGTTTAAAAGTATTTGTTTTTCTGAGAGTATTTTAGCATATTTTCCTGAGACAGTATTAAAGACAAAGCTTCTTCTATCAAATGGAGAGTTTAGTTTTATTTTTATTACTTCAATTTACTTTTTAATATGTTTTATGGCTTACCTTTTTGTGGTAATATACATCAAATGGACTGTGTTAAGGTGAAGGATGAATTTTAGAAAACAGCCTTGATAAATTAAAATATAATGGCTTTTTTTTTTTCCTAATTTACCTTCTAATAGCATTTAAAAAAAAAAAATTGAAGACCTTTTCCACTTTTATTAACTCAACCATCAAGAATCTATAATAAAGAACTTTTACTCTTTATTACAGAATTAGTTTTTTCATCTCATTGTTCTGGAATAAATGTTCATTTCTGTTACAGTCCAGTTCACAAAGAGACTTGCTTTCTGCCAGCAGTTCACTCAAACATACACAGTTTTATAGGAGAGCAGAGGGAGACATTAGACACAAATAGAATTGTGCAATAAACATGATACGGTCAGTAGGGATTCTGTAGACAAAGAAGGAAAGCATGGCTTACATAAAAACATAAGATGATTTAAAGGGTAAATTTTGCACGTAGGATAAACACACAAAAAATTGCATTCTAAAAGATTCAGGTTTAAATTTGGTATATCACACAATGATAATTCATTCCAGACCACAGGTATGTTGTGAAAAACTCCTGAGTCATCTGCCTAAAGCTCAGATACCACTGGCAGACAAACATCTGTTCTAGGCTAATGATTGACGCACTATGTATCAGCTGTAATCAGACCCAATTACAAGCAGTGCAATTATCTAAATAGTGAAAACAAAAATGTTTAATTATATAAAAAAAGCTTTTAAAGATTTTTATAGTTACGTATTGAAAACTCCTCAAGGTATAATATTTCAACTTTAAGATTACACTTTTAAAAGTTTTCCACTTCCCTATTCACTGAATGATGTATCTATAAATATGGTCTTAGTAATATAAATATATGGGAAGAATACAGAACTTGGACAGTGAGACAGTGAATAAGTTTATTTTCAGTAATGAATTTGCAGTGGCATTTATATGCTTGCATTTTCCCTGATAGTCAAACAACTCTAGTAATAATAAATTTTATATACTCAAAATGTAAGACTGGCAGACATTAAGGAAACAACCCTTTATTGGTACCTCAAAGGAAAATGTGTCAGAGCTAGTTTTCCAGAAGGTTTCAAAACCACTTTTGTAGGTGATCTCCTTTGCAATGGAATGCAGACTTTCAAAAGGGGTGGATACCACTTGCTATTGTGAAACCAAGTTCAACATTCACTGAACTCAGTGAAAAGTATGGATGCTCATGGTTGAGTGAGGATTTAACAAATTCCAGCATGCTGTTTTAAATATTTTTTTTATATTTATCCAAATGTATTGCATGCTTTTGTGCAATAAATTTAACTTTAAATCTCAGAAATTTCTTCCTAGACTGTGAAAGCATACATGTATGCTGCTGTGTGAATACACAGTAAAACTCTACCCCCAGTATGTGCCCAGTTTCCTGGCTCTATCCTCTCCATGCAACCTCAGTATAGATCTGTTTTCATTTTACAAAGTCCCAAATACTCAGGAAGGCCATGCTGCTCACAGTTGTAGTGTAAATTGTCAGACTGCTGAGGACACTAATTCAGACAGGCTAAGAAAGCCCTCCAGAGATCTGCAGTGTGACTCCCTTGCATTACTGTGGAATCCGTCATTGTTGACCAGGTCTAGCTTTTTTCTGCACTCCCTGTTCTCAGTAGATGTTTCTTGCAAACTGCTCCTAATTCTAGGCCATGAGAAGAACTTCTGTGATGTGTACAATCTAACTGAGAATGAGAGGATTTTTTTGTAGGCAGACTCGCAAGTCTGATGGCTTGTGATCTTTCCTTTGATTTATTTTTAACTTACCTTCACAGTATCCTGTTCATACTTCTAAGTCAGAATCCTGGTGTGGACTGGGCAATTTCCAGAAACTTACTCCTTTCAGGCAGTGTAGCATTTCATTCCTTCTTTGTTGAATATTTACTAGGGATAGAACTCTAATTGTCTTTCCTGATTTACAATATTGATACCTCAAGTAATCTATGAAGAAACTTACCCTTTGTCTTATGCCTCCCAGTCCTTCCTAGTGTGCAAAGGCCATTAATAACTTAAGAGTGTTCTCCTTTGCTATATGGCTTTGGTAATAATAAATAGATATTTATTCTTCAATTTGACAAAAATTCAGATGAACTGAAAACAATTCAGAATAGGTCATGCATAAGTTTTAAACAAAGGCTTAACAGGGAATAATTTCTCTTCATAAATGTTTTTGAATTGTCACTGCTCTGAAGTGCTCCCAAGGGGTAGGAGCTTTCTCTCTTGAATGTTCTAGCTAATCTACAGGCTGCAATACAGTCCTGTATAAAGCTCCCTTACACTTCCTGTTAATAAACTTAGCAAGAATGGTGGTTTTTAATAGCAAAGCTACGTTAACAGCCATCCCTAAGGTGTGAATACACAGCTCCAGTCCCCTTAGGTGCCAACTCCCTGTCTGCTTTGGACTAGACCTAGTGATCTCTTGGGTAGAGCAAAGAAGAGTACACAAAGAAAGCATGAGAGATATTTTACTTCTCTTGAATAATCAGACTGTGTGTTAATTGGGGAACAGACTCTGAAATACAGCTTTTCCCTGTAACTAGTAGAAAGAGAATGAAAGAAGGTTAATTTAGTAATTGTTTATACAAAGTTATATACATACCTTCACAGGAAAATCCCAGGAAATTGTACTGGCTTAAGATCTACTGAGATACTGACATGATGACACAGCAATTCTCATAATTTTGCCAGTTTTTGGGTGAAGTCCAACAAGATGCTGAGCTCTTTCAGCTGAAATCATCACCACCGGGAAAGTCTCTCAACACTGCAACTCCAGGCATGATTGGAGTACTTATCACATTTACCGAAAATCTGTGGCTTTGTGGGCAACATCTCTACTATAAGCAGTGAATATTTGCAAATACAAATTTTATTCTAAAAGTCATAGTGATTTTCATAGAATCATAGAATCATTTTGGCTGGAAAAGACCTTTAAGATCAGCAAGTCCAACCGTAAACTGGCACTGCCACGTCCAATCACTAAACCGTGTCCATAAACACCACATCTACATGTCTTTCAAATACTTCCAGGGATGGTGACTCAACTACTTCCCTGGGCAGCCTGGTCCAATGATTGACAACCCTTCCAGCAAAGAAATTTCCTTGAACATCCAATCTAAACCTCCTCTGATGCAACTTGAGGCCATTTCCTCTCCTCCTATNCTGGCCATAATAATTCTGATATAAATTCTAATTTTGTCCAATAATAAGATGAAAAACAGGTTTTTACTCATGCTGTTAAAATACTTTTTCAGTCATTTCAGTTCCACAGCAAGAAATATTCCTGTGTAGTCCTATTATCTTTTAATGAACGTGTTTTACCTTTTTTAAATGTGTTCAATTAAACACTTTTTAATTGATAGTTTACTTCATATTCCATGGATCTAACCAAAAGTTTTATTCAAATATTTTTAAAAATGTGAAGTAGTGTCACTTATAAAAGTTAAATAAAGCCATAATTACTTTCTACCTTGTTTTCTGGTGAGAAGGTCTACATTGAGATGAATGAACTGGTTTGTGAGTACAAAATATTTTCTGTTCCTGAAACCATGCCAAGCTCTTCAGATACTGTGAAGAGTTTTGTGAACACAACCCCATGTTTGTGTAAAATAATCTGGGAAAATGCAACAAGAAGTATCCCTGTTACTTTTCATCAAGTATTTAGAAAATGTGATTGTTTTAATGCCTTTTACCTAACTGTTGCAATGTTTTCTGTCTGAGATCACTGGCAAAGATACTTGTGAAAATGACATCCTGGAAATGTCTATTTAAAATAGACTTTAATACATTAAGCTTAAGCAACCCCACTGGAAAACTTCATCAAAGATTTACAAATATCCTAAAAATATATCAAATTTTCAATGTTTAGACAGAAATACCTACATCACTTGCAGTTTGGAATAGTTGAATGAAAAAAATGGACCTACGGCATGATTATGGGCTGTGATTAAATTAGTCACTTTGATCTCTTGATGATATGCCCCCAAAAGAGTTGATTGCAGTTGTAAGAAAGAAGGACCTACAAAAGATCCTAGCAAAGATCCCATCTGGGCAGTTGGAGTAATAAAGAGGAACTCATAAAATCTGCCATTCTTAATGGAACACGATCATTGTGTTGACTTGCTTGAAAACATTACAGATTTGGGAAGGAAAATTGAGAAGAAAACATTCTGCTATGATTAATTTTTATTTTGAAAAAGTGAAAACATTTGGCACAAGGAACATTTTCTTTCAAGTGTGACACATGATATGACAACAACATCATGTGGTGAAAAACAAACTCTTCACCTATGTCTTCCTGTTTTACTTAAAAACATTTTACACTTATTGCTGTGTGTATTTGTTGACTGTAGAAGACATGAGCAGACAGTGGCAGAACTACTATTACCTTAGACTTCTCTTCATGAACCATAGGATTTTTTTTTGTCTTTTATGCAAATTGTGAGCTTATTATTCAGATAGGGATGAGGACATTTGACAATCTATTTTCTCCTTTGTGGCTGCAAGAGGACAAGTAAGCACTGTTCTCCTATGGGCTACTGCTCTTCAAATCCTTTTGCTTCCCATCTTCCAGCCTTTTCTCCAGGTTGCTATTCTTTCTGGATAAGGCATCAGCATATCTGTATTCTGAAATACCACTGCATCTCTCAAGAAAGATTGTTCCATGAGTCTTAGTTTTTGTCGCTCCCTTAAGTTGCACATACAGACTCTGAAGAGTGCGAAAAGAAATAGCAGCTTGAAGGTGCACTTATGGTTCCTAAAAGTAGCCTCCCACATTTACAAGCTGTTTACATCTAAATATGAAGAATTTATTTCTTGACAGTGCAACTGCTCCTGTCCTATATTCATGCATACCTACATATATATATGTATGTGTCTATATGTATGTTTATGTGTGTGTGTGTGTGTATATATATATATATATATATACAATTTTCACATTGCTGAAGTAGATTAATTTCCCCTTTGGTTCCTTTAATTAATTGGGTAATTTTTCTTTCTGAAATATTGTATTCCAGGTCTGAAAGTATAAACTTAATGCAGGACTTTAATACAATGTCAAATAGATTACAATCTAGTTATTTTCTGAGCCATACAATTAAAAGGGATTTAACAGCGCTGTGGCCTACATTTGCTGTCCTCACTTGTTATTCAGGCTCCAGTCATGCAGTCTATTCACTGGAGGTTATAGGGAAGGAGGGGCATAGCAGAGTAATCCTCAGATCTCAGACAATGGTTGCCCTTAGGACATACTCTACT
>VXBL01003400.1:203204-215451 GCA_013400195.1 Aramus guarauna
GATGAAGAAGAAATATAAAATAATGTCAAACAAAAGAAAATGCAACAGTGCCTTGGGTGTTTAAACCAAGAGATTAGACATGACAAAATAGCCTCTAGGAGTATGTTCATCTTTGATCTTTCTCAGACCCTGGGTTGCTTCTACGTTTCTCTTGTTAAACAGCAAATAAGCAAAATCAATCGACTTAATATCAAATCAGTTCCAGGATACAGTAATAAATGCTAAACAATTCCCAACAACTACATTACTGTGTTGACTGGAGGGAAAACTACAGTTACAATATTTTTCACATGAGCTTGTAGACAGAGGCAAACTGTACATGCAGAACTGCTTTTAGGAGCATACAGAGCTGCAGAGGTTTGGGTTTTTTTGCATTGGAATGAGTCACAGTGGCTTCTGTGGTCTCTTCTGCTTTATGGGATTAGTTCAGCTGATTGAGGAAACCGGAAAAACACTATGTAACTACTCAGATTGTTCCTAAGCAATGCAGTTCAGAAGTAAAATGAGGCAAGACCCTGGAGAGAAGTAAAATGAGGCAAGATCCTGGAGTGCAATGAGAAGCAGTAGGAGGGAGAAAGGCAAATTGGGTTCTAAACCTGCTAACTCACAGAAGAATGTGCCTGGCTTTGAAAATGTGACTCCAAGATTTAGACAATCATTAAGAGCAAATGTACTGTGTTTTTAGTTTTTGCAATGGGAAGTTTTATATGGTTAGGTTAAAATAGAGCCTCCTGAACCTACTCACTAACTTCACTTTTATAAAGCACTGTAGAAAGCATGCCTCCTTCTGCTTGTTCCCTGGAGTTAGTGACCCTTGCAGAGAGTAAACATAAAGTTCTGCATGGAAAAAGTACAGACATACATTTCAAATAAATGATATACTGTTGGTTTCCTTATTCTGAAACAGACAGTGCGATGAAATATATAGTAAAAGAATCATGTAAATGGATAGTATGCAGCATTGTATAGATACATGTAATATATGGCAGTGAAATTTTCTTTTCAGTTGCAGCACTGTTGAGGAAGGAATTTAAATGCAACTTTATCTTATATACATATCATACAAGATCTGCTCATTTACTTTTCTTTCTGGCATTGAGGAACTTTATGTTTGTGAAGGTGAGCTCCCACCAAAGCTCTGTGTACTTCTGATTTAGCTCACTTACATAGTACTCTTGTTCTGTATAGGTGCTCCATTAACATTTTATGATGATAAAGTAAATAATTCAGAGATTAAAGTTTACAGCTTGATAGGGGCCTACATTAATAATCATGTGTTGCATTAAAGTAATTAAAGATTGGTAATACTAAAGATTGCTACTGAATCTGAAGACAGATTTATTTTTTTTTTAACATAAAAAAGATAACTTAAAAACCAAAACAAAACAATGAAGACACATTTGTGTGACTGACATCAATATCTTGCTGTGCCCTTCACAAAAATAGAAAACATTGACTAATACAGCAATTAGAAGTACTGCTTTCATCAGATGACTAAGATTTGTAGTTATGTCTTTTAGGGCCCCAATCCAACAAATCACTTAAGAGCGTGGTACACGTTAAGCTCATGCTTAAGAGCTTTTCTGGATCAGGGCCTGAAATAGGAATACTCACATCCCATGACTCAGAAACTTAATTTTCTTAAGAGCTGTTAGGAAATTTTGTCCCTTAGTACAGAAAAAAGTTAAAGCAGGTTGTCTGGCATGAGTTACTCCCTTTATCCTAACCAGCAGCTCCTGACTACTGTGGGAGAAAGGATATTGTGCTTGGTTGCGTAGATAATTTGACATTGTCTTGCATATCTTACACTGTTCATAAAATAAACTTAATGTATCCTTATGCAGGGTAGCTCTCAACTGCTTATAAAATAGCTCAAGTGAGAGTTATTTCAACCAAACTTCTTAGCTGAGACTTTGGCAATAACATGATTCCAACGATGGTGAGTTAAATGTAAATATTAAAGGAAGAAAAAACCTCATAGGTTTTCTAATCAAGTGTTTGTCAAATTGATTTATGTAAATTCTTGTTAGCCTGAGGAAATTTAGTTTGTTTAACTAGTAGTATAGGATTACACCTTACTGTTTAACATTTCCATTTTCACACGAATATTAACAGGAGCTTCGGGAAGAAATTGTGTTTCTACTGAAGTCAGAACAAAGTTTCTCTGAATTTAATTGGGCATGATTTCACCTCAAGAACTTTTATTCTCCACTGTTCATTTCCTAATTTAAAAATAGAATAAAATTAGTATCTCAAGAAGAACTAGAGTATGACAGTAAAATCCAATACAGAACCAATATTCCAGAAAACTGAAAAAACCCTTCCAGTTCTTTCTCCTTTTCATGATTTCTTCATTCTTCAAATTCTCATTTTCAAAAACCTGAAGAGAAAAGAAGAATTTAACAGCATGAGCTGGAATTCAGCAGAAAGGCAGGCTGGAAAGGGAGCAATTTCAGAGCTACACAGGCACTACAGAAAAAAGCTTTTAATCCTGTGCTTTATACAGTCTGGGTTTAAACATTTAGTATGGTCCTTAATAGCTCCAAATCTACACTGCTAAATATTTGGTCAATAGTAAATCACTCAGGTGATACTTAAGTCTGTTTCTGACAGACAATTCCATGTATATATATCAGTCTGATGAAATTTTCTCTGTAATGTACTGTATAATTTCCCTTTTATCACCTTCTTCATGTTCATAATATTTGAATACACCACCCTGGAGAAGTCTTAAAATTAGGAGGTTTCATTTGTTCCTTTGCCAGTGTTTCTCAAAGCTGTATATGTAAAGATGTTTTAATAACTCCTGATAAATCACCTGCACCAGGGTTTAACTGCTGTGATTTTTTCCTGAACTCCAACCAATCACTTTCTGGATACAGAATCCAACACTGTAGGGTACCTTTTCATTTTTTAAAGGGAGGCTCCTCAAAATGCTGCTAGAAATTTGCCTTAGCTTCTGCCTATGCAAAAGAGAATGAAAAATGTTTAGATGTAGAAAAGAAAGCAACCTTCTTTTGTTGTTATTAAACCAAATTGAAATTCTTACTAGAATATTCTATTCGTGGGTAGCAGGGATTTTTTTTTTTTATTTTTTTTTTGCATAAATAAACCAAGAAGGAGCACTATTTTTGTACCATTTAAGTTGACATACACCTAGAAAGAATTATTGCTTGTTAGTACACTGTGCCTCAAAAGTCAATTTCCCTTTTACAGGCAAATGGAAAGTAAATCACTTTATGCCACTTTGCTGAGAGTAAGGAATGTTTAAAATAATAATGTCAATATAGCACGATGCTTTCCCTTCCATGAACTCTGATGTCATGTTAGATACTATGTTATTGTATTATAGGTCCCAAGATGAAATGATTGACATACGAATCATTTTTACTTTGACCCAGGAAAAACTGGAAAATGATAAGCTTGTCTAAAGGATTTTTCTTCAGAATAATAGAAAGTGTAAACAATCTAAAAATAGGTTTTAATGATGCTTCTTTATATGCAATGCAACTCAGGAAAACCATGACCTAGTACTATACTATGAATTACGCTTAAATGTAACATTAATGAGGCATGCATATTTGCCATGAAAACTGACAGTAATGTAGGTGCCCAGTGTCTGAAAAACTGGTTTAATACATCAGACATATTTGATGTGGCAGTTACCACTGAAAAACAAATATTTACAAACAGTTCGTTGTGTGATGCTTTTTCCTGATAGTTATAAATAATAATAGTGTCTAGGGCCCCAGTTTTATGATAGACCTTAGGAAACAGATCCTATATAGGGTGCTGAATGCTTTGTGGTTTTTGGGTTACATCAGGATATTACTGCAGGTGACAAGCAACCCTGCCTTTCCTAGCAAGTTCACATAATAAAATCATCTGCCCCAGAAATGGTAAGCTTCTGCTTCTTTGGACTGTGCCCTTTCAGATGTTTTTCTCTTGGAAGGGCATGAATAATGTCAACTGATCAAATGGAATTGCCGAAAAGGAGAAGTAGAACAGGTCAGACCAATGCCCAGCTGTCATGGTCTTACCCCAGCCAGAAGCTGAGCCGCATGCAGCCACTCACACACTCCACCCCAGTGGGATGGGTGAGAGAACCAGAAGAGTAAAAGTGAGAAAAATCATGGGTTGAGATAAGGACAGTTTAATAAGTAAAGCAAAAGCCTNCGGCTATTTCTCATCAACAACTCTTGCACCCAGCTGCTTCAAACTGGAAAAATATGTTTTCCAGGTATGCTGAGAAGGAGCATTTCTTGGATTCAATGCAACATGCTTCTATTTACATAACATACAAGGATTTAAAGGACCAAATAATCACAGATTTGAGGTTCCAAGTTACCTTCTTAAATCAGCTTTACAATAGATTTATATTGCCTATGGATATGAAGCAGCAAGCTAAAACCAAGCCCCTCTGACTTCCAAACCATCATCATTTAAAGAGCTACAATTCATATTTAATGAAGAAGAAATTGTAGAAAAAGCATCCATATGCATTTAGCAGGAGACTCTATGAACATTAAGTTTTTATCCTCTGCTAAAAGCCCTTCATCTTGTCCTTTCATTGTATAGGCTGATGCAATATGTTTAGAGGATGTTGGATATTTTAAACATTTTTTTTTTTTTTTAAAGCTAATATTAGAAATAAATGATGGTATGGCTGGAGATTTTCCTGAAATGTATAAAGAATGTTAGTTTTAATGAGGATATTAATTTATTACAAGCAGAATAAGAAACAATACCAAGTCTTTATGTCACTAACCTTGATGATAAAGAATAGAATGTAACAGACAACTTCCTCTTTTTCATGTAACTGCAAAAGTAGGGGATGAAAGGAACACAGTGAATATGGTTGGACTTCTGTAATGCATTCTGTAATGTAAAGTATGATGAAATCTTATTATCACAACTAATTTAGATCCGCTCAAGTATGAACATCAGAATGTGCTTTGAAGTCTGACTTAAATGAAAGTTATTGAGAAGTGGCAAAGTATTGTGGGTCTGAGTAGGAGAGTTGGGTGCTGTTCATACAATTCAAGATGTAAGTGCATAGTCTTCTTTATTGCTTTATCTTTCTTTTTTAATAATTCCTGATATTCCATCTATCTCTTGACCAGTGAGCTAATATTTTCAGCATATTCCCTTCAATGAATCAAAGAAGACTGTCTTGAGAGGTAAGAGTAAGTTTGAACTTCATGGGTGCAATTATTCTTCCCAATGTTTATATGAAATGAAGTATAGTTCCTATTGGACACTAACAAACAAAACATCTATTAAAATGGGGTAATTTGTCCTCTTTATTAGTTCTTTCATTAGAAAGGTTAGAGGCTGGGTAATCTTGGACACTGAAACATCTTTTTGTTAAGTATAATTTCTGGTAAACTGTTTTTCAGGCATTTTGGGGTGAGAAGGGTGGAAAGGAGGTTTCTAATGCAAATAGTGCCGCTGCTTGCCATGTATCATATTATGCAGATAACCTCTCAAGTGCCAAATTCATTGGCAATCTAGGAGAGTATATATAGTTCAATAAAATATCTGTGATTTGCAACTGTTTTCTGTGGTCTCACGCTATACAATCTGGAAACAGTATGAAATTAAAATGCCTTGAGATGATATGAACACTAGGAAAAATATGATTTAGAACTTCACTTTTCCTGATGTTGTTTATTTACTTCTGGAGCTCTAGTTACTTTTTCCAAGGACTGTAAACCGTTAAAAAGATGAATACTGCATACTTTTCCCACAGCAAAGAAATTAATTCTCATCAAGTGGAAACCAGTTTTTATTCTGTGCATTGAATACTGGAATACTGAAATCCTGAAGTGGCAGTGTTGGAAGGTTTATCATTCATAATAATGGATAAATCAGATAATTTTACAGAAGTCTGGCCTAATTTGTTAACACTGTTCTATTAAGTGTTAGCCCCATCACCAATTACTGTGAAGTTATTGATTATATTACAGATTCATATCAGATTTAATATAAGATGCAATTTGTTTTTATTTAATGTTTATCATACTTTTACCTTTTCCTTAAATATATTACTATAGGTCTCTTTGTATTTGTTTACTCTTTTAAAAAGGACAGATTAACTAAAAACACAGGTTCTTCAGAGTTATGCAAAAAAGCATGACTGTTTAGGTCTGGCCAGCAATGATTTATATCTGAACTGATGGCTTCTTGGACATTTAATAGATGCACATACTAATGTGGTAATCTTATTTACATGTACACTCTAGATAATTGACGAAACATCAGTGTCTGGGTCTTATATTTTTCAAGTGGTGTCCTCCATTGTTAATAATTCTCCATGGCACACCACGTGCCTTTGTGGGATAGGAAGCACTTTACATAAGTATCTGCTCATAAAATCAGTGAAGTGAAAAGCACAAAAATGTATTCCAAAATAAATTTCAAATTATCTGCCAAAGCCATGGATTAGATTGCTTGAGTATTGTTACAAGTATGCAGATGTTCAAGAAAGGTTCAATAAAAAATGGTAGAAAAGACATTGTATCACTTGCAGTAGCTTTAACAAAGTCCCTTTAAAACAGTTGAAAATGCTAGGGTCCAAGATCATCTAAACCACAATATTTCTAGTGAAAATGACACAAAGCAATAGCACTTTCAAAATATCAAGTGGGGATAGTTCATATTTTAAGTCAACGCTTTGGATCACAGCTTTTTAAACTCTAGAGCTGAGATTCATTGGGGAAAAAAATACCCAACAGTGCAGAGCTAAATATGTATTCATAGTGGCAAAACTGTGCATTTCCCATAACTATTGCAAATCCCATTGGTGTATGTAAAAATGGCTGCTTAAATATCTAACTAACCATTAGTGCAGGAAATAACTCAATTTGGGCATGTGATTATTTCAAGAATAGTGACGTTATATGCAAGTTCCTACCTTTATTCAGACCTGAGGTCTTCTTTTGCATTTCTTGTCTTTCATATGATTACTCTTGTAAGCAATAATACAAAAATCAAATTTCTAGTAAACTGCATGTTTTTTCCTAATTCAGGAACTGCTGGACTCATTATTTCCAATCAAATCTACAGGCTTTAGAATTCAATATGTCATCTAAGGTTATTCAAATAAAACACAGACATCATCAAGCATGATGGGAGTTTTATGACTTTTGTGCACATTAAATGGCTTTTGCAGCAATTCTTGTCAATGACCTCTGGCAGTACTATTGGTAAGAGGTTGATTGCTCACTATAGAGTTTCTGCATCTATGTCTAATAAAAGGCAAAACAGACCTGCTGTGAATAAATTGTGCCTTTTCTGTTTCTTGTAAGGACTGGAAATCTACATATGCATGGTATTAAAGGATGCTGTTTCACAACTGAAGGGAAGTTGGAGGCATATTCAATTACTTTTCTACTTCCCTCGTCATTTTCCTGATAATATGACTCTGTAAATGTACTGCAATTTGTGTCAACTTCTGATGATGTTTATGTTTTACTATTTCAAGACTCTTACAATACTGTCATAAAGGTACAAGTCTCTCTCTTTTTACTTTTACAGGCACTTTTACTACCTACCAACTTTCAGCAGAAGTCTATCTGCTCTGTGAGCATTTAAACTAAAACATATTGCTCTTCGTAATATGTTCTCCACCATACATAAGTTTGGTGGAGAATGTATTTATTCTTTAAAATGTATTTTTAATTAGCAATGACTTCCTGAAATAATGTTCGCATCTGCACGTATGTACAGCATACCCTTGCATTTCACAAAAAAAAAAAAAAAAAGAGCCCATCTTGCCATGATTCAGACCCACTGATACCAAACAAAAAAACCCCAAACAAACAAACAAAAAAAAGAACCCCTCTGTGATGATTCTTATGAAAACTGGATATTTTCCTGAATTGCAATAGTTTAAATATAACTTTCTACAGTGGGGAACGTGTTGAGGTCAGTTTGTTTTGTTGTGTTTTGTTCTTTTTTCTCTCCCCTCTAGCAAGAAATGAATCAAGAAGAAATTACAGGAAGTTGCACAATATTTCCTGAGCTTCAGAAATGAAAGACCTACTTAACTAGAAATTTGCCAAAAATATATAGCTACTAGCTTTCCAGGATGAAAATGAGAAAACGGCTGAACTGTGTCCAGTCATTATAATTTATGCAATGGAAACTGACGGTCCATTTCCAGCACACCTTGTGCCCATGGTAGTGCAGTTTCTAGGTAGCTGTCTCATGTCAGATAATTGCAACAAGGATAGGCATCTACATATCCGTGCAAATGCAGGCATAATGGAGAACACATAGAATGAACATTACTGTCCATGTGTTCACTGTTTTCCCACTGAACCAACTGTGAAACTGTGTTTTTAACAATTTTCTGCCCCATTTTTGAGTGACTGTCACAAAGATGGTTAGGTACATGGTCTTATGAACCCCCACATCCTTGTGCACTCATAAAAACGTTCTCTGTGTACTGTTGTTTACGTTCAAGGATTTAAAGTTCTTAGTGCTTATGTGTGAAGGAATATTTGGTTTTGGAGTATTAAAATAAAATGCAAGAGGGACATTTACTAAAGGATTGCATTTTTATCTGCTGTTTAGTTGACATATGACGTGGTTTAGGCCCAGCCGAGCACCAGGCAGCCACTCACTCACCCCTCCCCCAGCAGGGTGGGGAGGAGACCGGACAAACAGCTGTGGGTTGGGGTAAGGACAGGTTACTGGGACAGCAAGGGAGAGGGAAACAATCCACAACAGTACTGACAACAGATATACACAACGGGTGATAACAGAAAGCAATTCACTGATCCGGAGGCTCAGCCCACCCCGGAGCCCCACCGAACCCGCCCCTCCCCGACCAGCCCCCTTTTGTGGTGAGCATGGCGGCACATGGTATGGAATAGCCCCCGGCCAGCCTGGCTCACCTGGCCTGGCTCCTGGTGACATTAATTCTAGCCTAGCCAGAGCCAGGACAACATGAAAGCAAAGACACCTTGCAAGACACAAGCATGGAAAATCTGAATCAGGAGGTACAAGCTCTGGTAACTCCTGAAGAACGTTCAGTTGCTAATTTTAGAGAGTCTGTCACATGCTGTACCAAAGAAATGTGATGAATCATAACAGCGAATAATACATGGTACTCAGACAGCATTTTTTATCTGAAGATATCAAAGGACATGACCAATATTTTATTATTTAAGTTTCACAGCATCCTAGTGAGACAGGTAAGCATTAGTTTACCTTGCAACAAACAGTTCAGTTTGGAAGAGAATTTGAAAGATGCTGTTACAGCTCTGTAAATCTATTTATGACAGTTTGAATATTCTCAGTTAGGCAGGTCTTGACTTTCAGTCTGTGAGGTGGAGAATCATGTGTTGGTACACAAAACAAATGAAGTTTTGGAGCAGGATTGTGGAGTTATGTAAAAAGCCAGAGAGTCTTGTTCCATGGGAGAACTTGGAGGTGGATTAAGAATCAGGTCTTCCCTTTCCTCTGCTAATTTCCCCATCATTCAGCCAGATTTTTTGAATTGTATCCCTAGGATAGTAATTTCTCTTGATATTACTAAGCAGTGACATTTCTGAAGTCCACTGGCAGATACACACATAAAGTTCAGCTGGGTTTCAGGCCAATTTCATAAATTGTCACCTTGAATCCATCTGAACGTAAAGGATAGTTCTGATCTTCAGCTGTTCATTAGGTAAAAAACTGCTACCATAAATGACTATTTTATATGCCATTAAACAGAGTCACTGACATACTTCACTCAAGGGTATACACAGTCTATCGGCAATCTGATCTTTGCTTTTCCTGCTTCACCCCACAGTATTACTTCATGAGCATCTCTTCATGGAAAGCAATGTAATGAATTCTTGTCAATGCTGGCTCTGGCTCGTGACAGACTTATTTTATATGGCATTACTGCGGTAAGTTTCCTGGGTGCTCTTTTTCTGGATTACTCGACAGCCTTCTCAACTGCACTTTTGGCTCCTGGATATACGCTGTTACTCTCCTAGAATTCTCTTCTGTGATCTCAACTAATCTGTAAGATGCAACCCAGCAATAAACTCTGGCTTAAAGGCATAATGTTTCTTGGAATTACCAGCTATTTTCCATCAGGCAAAAATGAAACATTACTTAAACATAAGAATATGTTTCCCAATGCTCTTACACTGTAATACAAATAAATGCAAATCAAATTTGAATTATTCATGAACAGTGGTTTTAGTTTTATTCTAAAACTTCTATGAGGATATTTTCATTACGAAGCTATTCCAGTCTCTTCTGATAGGAGAAAAAAAAAATCACAATATAAGCAGAAAACATGATGTCTTAGCTATAATAACACTCACATCTTTTCTTTCCTATTTCTTCTATCTAGCAGCAGATGGATGATCAGATGATATCCGTGTTCCATTTCCTTTGTAATTTGGTTTCCAAAAAACCAGAATATGTTGGTGTTGTGACTTGAGAGTTCTTCTCTTATTTGAAAGTACACTGATCAAAACCTTAAATTGTATATTTTGGGAGCTTCCCTGTGCAAATTAGTGTAGGAGTTGATAGATGGAGAGTGGCTTGATTCCAGGTTTCTCCCACATTTACTTCATTCTATTGTAGAAGGGAATGATGAAAACAAATCAATTTTTTTTTGGTGGATAAAAAAAAAAAAAGTGTTGTTTTCTAATTATGTTAACCTATATGTCATTATTTTGTCAGTGACTTTGGGCTGTCTGATGGTGCTTAGGTCATCACAATTGAAATAGAAGTGTCTCAATTTAAGAACTTGATTTTAACAAATTTAGCTGATTTGGTTATTTTTAGGCTGAGTCTGACACAACAATGTTGAAATTTAGTCTCCAATATCTGTTCATGTGTAACCTACATGCAGAACATGCGGGATGAAAAGAAAAAGGTTGAGTCTGTGAAAAATTAGTTTTGAAGACCTGCGTTCATCCTTAAATTAATTTTTCCACATTTTACTTTAAAGAGGAGGTCAATCAAGAGACATTTAATTCAGAATATCAAGAATTATCCAAAAAGCCATGAATCTACATTTTCAAGTCTCTCCTCTGCTAAATTTGAAAGCCCTAATTACTATTCAATGGTTTCTTTTTCAGACCATCTTGTTGAATTATTCAATGCCACAGACATATTTTACTGAAACCTCTGTCTTTTAGACAGACCCCTCCCTCCAATTTTCATATTTTTTAATGAGCTCTGAAAGTAGAGATTTTTTTTTTCAAAAGTAAATACATTTACCAAGTTAATATTATATACTGATTTCCCTTCACCTTTCAAAGATCTGACAGAAGACTGGCTATCTATTTTTGAAATATAGTCCTCTTGAGAAGATGCAACTGGCTGAAACCATGATGGAAAATTCTCCTTTTAAGAGCTGTAACTTTCTTTATCAGCTCCAAAACTGAGAGAAATTTTGCTGATGGCCTGAACTTGAAAGCATCTGCCTTTGCTTTTGCAAGGCAGTCTGCTCTAATTGAATTCCGTAGGACAATGACCAGAGAAAATCCAGTTATGGAAATAAATTGTAGTGTCCTATAGTATTCTCAAAATAAGGAAGAAAAAAAAAAAAAAAAAGTGGCCTCCAAAAAAAAAAGTGCAGAGAAATCTATTTTTAGAAAAAGTTCTTACATGTTATTTCACCTCTAGAGCTGTCATAATGGCTTAGATGTGGAGTAGGATAAATGGCCAAATTCAGAAAGAAAATCCATCTGACACACTGCTAGCAAGCCTTAAAATCTGAGAAAACTATTTATTACCTGTGTCTGTTAATGCTGCTTTGACCAGTAGGTAAGTGAGACTGAAACACCCAACACATATTAAAGAATGCAGGAAAAGTGGAGTGAGGAAAAAAGAAAGCTAAACAAATACACACACACACACACTTTTCATGTGCCTAGGCATGAAACTGATGGGCCAGGTTTTATATCACTAAGCCCCAAACCAAAGACAGGCTGGATCGATGGGCCGATGCCAACTATATGAGATTCAACAAGGCTCAGTGCCAGGTCTTTTGCTTGGGTCACACTTGCACACACCACCCCTGTAATGCTCCTGTCTGGCTGGTAAAAAAACGGAATGGACAGTGGCAGCTTACAATTGATTACAGGTGATTGAATGCCAACATTGCACCTTTAACAGCAGCTGTACCAAACATTGCAGAATTGGTAACCCAAACTTGGGAAGCAAAAGATAGCTCCGGAAAACTCCATGGAATCAAGACTAGATGGATAATACCCACCTTCTAACC
>VXBL01003401.1:896-119890 GCA_013400195.1 Aramus guarauna
AGGGGGGGGGGGGCAAAAAGCAGAATGGTATTTAGATATTTCACATGATAACCTCAATCTGTGCTTTAAAAATGGAATTTCTCCTAGGTTTAAAATGTAAATTTGAGTTTTTAGCTTTCAAATAAGAGCCATTATCTTGTGATTAAATGTCTCCTACATAGGTTGTTATTGAATACTGTGCTGGTTCGTGTTCGCAGTCTGTCAGATAAATTTCCACACTCTGTTCTTGAAAAGTATGACCTCTTTCACTTCCCATCCTCAGTTTCTGGAATCGTGTTACTAATACTATAATACAAGGATATATTGTTGTGTTTAAAATATGCTGTGCTTTGCATTCTTACTGGCTGATAAAGAAAACTTTTCAATGTTTTGTTACACATTAAGCTAACTTTGAACAGTGTTTCTTGTCACTTTGTTTTAAAACTAGATTTGTCACCTAGTTTTCTTCTGTTGTTAGAAATGCTTTGAAGAATATTTTAATTTTTTACAATTTTGTATACAAATTGTAATAAAAGCCTAGAATTATCTGTGTTCACCAGGTTGAAAAAAATCTTCTTTGTTCATGGGCTAGACCAAAGAATCAGTTCACTTCCTTTAGACAAAGGGCTCTGTCCAAGCTTTTGGACAGGGTTCTTACGTTCAACTGAACAAATCGGAAAAAAAAGCTGGCAATCCCATTTTGCTGCAAGTGTCAGTCATTATCTGAATGCTTGGTCTGTTCCCTTTACTATACAGTTTGAAATTGATATCAGAAGCCAGACTCTGAAGTAGGCTTCTGCTTGTACCATGCTATAAGCTTTTAATACTCTTCAAGCTTGTTATTATGCTCTGTCTCCTACTACCTATAGAAATATTTCGCTGGTGAGGAAAAAATTACTGTAAAGCTACACTGGATGTAGTACCGCACATATTTTGATCCTACCCATTTCACCCCTGCAGATGCTATATAAAGCCAATATATTGCTGAAAACATAAAGATTATTGTGGATTGTTTTTTAACGTTCTGTACAGCTTGCTGGAGTAAAGTTTGGTATTACATATAGGCCAGAAAATTTATTTTCCTGGTTCCTACTTTCGATTATCTTTTCTGCAATCCCAGACTCCATTACTAGGTTTAGTAGAGTCAAACATTAAGTAAAGATTGTGGGACTTGACAAAATGAATATCCCACTGCGTCAGAAAGTATTTCAGTTTTCAATAGAAGTTTGTTACTGTTGCACTTGTGTAATTTTGTAGATACAAATAAATACATTTTCAGGGAATGAATTCTGAATACCTAGCATGTTGTTGGTATCCTATGAATAGAGCAAGCCTTAAATAGAAGCGTTTGCCTTACTTCTGTCTTTTAAGTATGCATTTCCACTTTTTTATTGTTACAGTATTTAAATCGAGGCTGTACCAGATACTTTGCTAACAAAGAAACAGACAAGCAGATTTTGCAAAACCGCAAGAGTCCTGAGGTATGTTTGTATCTTCATTTAGTTTATATTATTACCTAATGCAGATAGAGTTGGAAAAGATGATTACAGTTTTACAGTGTGGAGTGAAATGTTCATTTTACACATCTTCATAGGTCTAAATGGATACTGTCAAAGCTGGTATATTCAGAACTCTGGTTTTGGAGTTCTGTCCTAGAAATACATTTTAACGTGCATCTTAAAATCCCAAATGGAACAGTATATAAAATTGTTAACTTTTCATTCTTACAATAATATAACACGTAATGATACAGCTTGTCTTCTGTGGAAAACAAAAGTCCATCCAAGACTTTCTGTCATTTTCTTTTTAAACCTTACTATTGCTAGGAATAGGTCAGAAGTAGTTTTTTCCAGAACCATTTTTACTGTCTGGATTTTTGAAGTGATTCTCCAAACTGTTTTATAAAACATCAGTGCAACTTTGCTTCCAGGATGAGCATATCCCCCTCCCCAGTATGCTGCATTCTTTATTGGTTTTTGTTGTGTGAAGCTTCAGAACATTTATTTCCTCTTGTTTCATCTCTGTTCACATTTTTTTTTTTAAACTGGAATTACCAGAATTTGTAGCATAACACTGAGCACGCAGTGCCAATTTCTTTTGCTTGAACATAGGCTATTTTCTATAATTGGGGATGGTGGAGAGTGAGATACAGAAATGCTGATTTGATATTACTGTGAGGCAGAAAGCTGGTAGATAATTAATTCTTCTCAAGCATATAGGCTAAGAAATGGTTGGGAGATTTTGCCTCAGTTTACCTAATTTGCCTTAATTTAAGATTTGTAGTGAAGCTGGTAATTTATGCAGGCATAAAGTATCAACATTTACTTATTCTTACTATTGGAAGATGAACCTGTGCAATCTTCTGTTACTGATGTGATTTACAGGCGGGTCTTCTGTCATAAAATGTGTCCTCTAAAGGACTTAATTTGAAATAAGTGTTTGTCTAAACTAAAACATACCAAAAGAATAATTCTGAAGATATGTATTGGACATTAAATAGTGGAACATATGATGCCATAATACCTGTGTGTTACAGCCACATCAATTTGAAGGCACAATACATGATTGCATTTCAATGATATCAAAACTTTAGTCTAGCCACTTAAACAGGAAATGTATTGTGTTTTTCAGGTTTTTAAATCAGAAATTTAATATTTGCTCTGTCATTTAATGAAAAATATTAAGATTGTTTATTTTAATAACAGTAGCTGGAATAGTCAATTAATACTTAAATTATTTTTGTGTTTTCCTTATCAGGAAGATGAGGTGATCATTTTACATAATTAAGATGGAGTTTAGTTTTATTGATGTGTCTAGATGTTGTGTGAAGTGAATTTTTCAGATGCATGTGGTGTTTTGTTTTGATAAAAATCACATTAGCTTATTTGACATTAACAAGGCTTCCATTAAAAGTTAATTATTCTTTTTAGCTGAAAACATTTTAAAGTAATTGTAAAACCTTAATCAGTCTGTGCATGTTCAGTTACTCTCTTGATTGCATGCAGATGTGTTACTATCTACTACTTAAAACCATTGCTAAATAAAATGGCTTTTGATGTATTTAAATTAGGAAAATCAGCAAAATGTTAAATTGGTATTTTAAACAGAGCTGGTATTCTTTTAACCCGTAGAAGGCTACAAACTACTGTTTCTTAATCACCAGCAAACGTTAACAAGTATATTTCTCTCAGTAAGTCTGTTTGTGAATAGGGATACCTCTTCCAGTTCTGAGTTGTCCTGTATTCCTTTCTCACGGCCTGTTGGACTTTTTTGTCGTCCTATTACAAGGACCTCAATCTTCTTTCAGTTCCCCAGGGCTAGAAGCGCTCCTTGGTAGCTTCCTTAGCCAAACTCTTCCTTCCCACTGCTCGCTATCCTGTATTCCCCTGTCCTTAGCTGTCACACTCTCCAGCTTCTGCTGTCCGAAGACCATACTTCGAAGTAGCAACAAATTATAACAAAATACAGTTCTTGCAAAGCCTGTATTGTATGAAGAGCTCTAATCTCTCTCTACTTAGTTTGGGTTTTGCATGCTTTTTTATGCTCTTTGTTGTGGTTTATTCTTGACTGGAAAAAACTGCTTACATTCACTTTAAAATCACTTACTGAATTTTTGGTTTTTCTTATTGTTCTGTAGTATCTCAAAGCAGGTTCCCTGAAGGATCCACTTTTAGATGATCATGGAGATTTTAACAGAATGTGCACAGCAATGAAAAAGATTGGGCTGGATGATGCAGAAAAACTCGATCTTTTTAGAGTAGTGGCTGGTGTCCTTCACCTTGGAAATATCGATTTTGAGGAAGCTGGGAGCACTTCAGGTTAGATGAAACATAAATTGTTTTCTGTAAAAATACTGAAAATGTCTCTCAGTTAGAGATGATTCCTTTCCATGTGAATTACTGCTTTAGAAAGTTGCCTTGTGTTCAAGGGTAATTCGGTCTTAACTGACCCCATTATGAAGTCATTTACTTTGTTGTTTTAAAGTTGTGCTTTACATGCTCTGGAAGCAAAAAGGCTCTCACTGAAATAGTTCAAGAAATTGTTCAGTGCAAAGATTGATGAAAAGAGACATTTTCTGTCTCAAAACCATACTTGTATTTTAGCAATAATTTTTAAAAGTCCGACTCCTTGCTAACGTCATGAAAAAAATCTTGAAATTAGCAACTGCATCTGTAGGGAAATGCATTATGTCCTTTGGCTTCCAAAAAATACCAGTATTTTGAGAGTTGAAGGAAAAAAAGTTACAGCAAGAACTTAGGTAAATGTAAGCTTTCTAATTTTAAGATGTCACTCACAAGACGAGTTGGTAGGAGTGTCGCTGGGATTAGTAGCAGAATGCACAGGAAGGCTGAGGAGGAGCCTTCAAACCAGAACATCCCTAGTTTCAATTCATGATCTTGCCGTCTTCATGAAGATGCCTGAATTGAGCATGATTAATGTGAGTGGATCTGGGAAGACGTGAGGGTAGAGAAGGGCAGTCAGCTGGCAGGGACTTTCCTTCTTTGGGCCTTCAGTGAGACGAGACTTTTGGGTTGGCAAGGCGGGACAGGGTGAGAGAGGTCTGAATTTGAGTGGAGAGGCAGTTTCAGGAGGCAAACGAACAAGGCAGCAAACCACAGAGGGTGAAGAAAGTCAGGGTTTAGAGAAGGGAAGGAGAACACCAGAAAATTTATTTTCTCTGAATATTGAAATTCAAATCTGTATTTTCTGGAATAAATTATTACACTTCTAAAATGTTCATTGTAAATAGGGGCTTTATTCTGCTCTCACCTTGCATGTGTACACGAGGTGTTCATTTAAGTTCCTCCAGGCACTATGTACTCTGTACCAGAGACCCTCTGATGTTTTGTTGCTGCTTCAAAAACCTGGGAAACACCAAACAAAAAAATCCTTTTTCCTTTTTTTTTTTTTTTTTCTCCCCTTAGTGTCATTGTAGAGTTAATGAATTCAGGCAACATTTATCTAGTTATTTATCCCTTTTGGTCTCCTCACCTGCAGAAATAAATTTTACTGAGAACAACAGGAAATACATGTTGTAATCCTGGCATATGTAATTAAGTGTTAGATTTTGCTACACTGAGCGCTTCAGTTAGGGATCTATGAACACGTAGTGGCTGGACGAGCCGTGGCCCTAAGGCCGTGGTGCAGAGCAGAAGGAAGCCCGACTCTCGGCCGTTTACCCGGGAAAAGGTACGTACCCTTCTCTGACAATGCACGTGCTTGGAGTCCGCCCTGCCAGGCACTTCTGTCACCGAGCAAGGGAGATCTGGAGGGTTACAGGAACATCTAAATAAATAAAAAAAAAAAGTTTAGGTCACTACAGTTAGTTTCTAGGTATTAGCACTTCTATGTTGTGGGACAGTTCTTTCACTTACAAGCAGCTTAGCTTTTGAACAACCTATGTTTAGAACAATGTTCTGGAAATACAGAATTTCATGCATAGGTTTTGTTTGGTGGGGTTTTTTTGTGCGGTTTTTTGTGCTTTTTTTTTTTTGTTTGGTGTGGGTTTGTTTTTTATTTTTGTTTGGGGGTTTTTTTGTTTGGGGTTGGTTTTTTTTATTTTTTTGGTTGGTATGTTGGGTTTTTGGGGGGTTTTTGGGGGGTTATTTTGGTTGTTTTTTTTTTTTTTTTTCTTCTGAGACCTGACTTTTCACATTTAACATATGAAGTAATTTCCAGAGGCAAACTTCCATTCCTTCAGAGGTGATGCTACTTCTAGTCATCATGGCGAGATCATCGCCAGTTCGTTACTATTTTTCCTTAGAGTTCTCCACAAAACCGCCACGCTTGCAGCGGTTGCCTTGCCATTAGAAAGCAGGCTTTGAAGTAGCGTGTCAGCGTCTGCCTGCGGCTGCGCAGAGCGCGGGGGCGTGGGGTAACTAACGGCTGCGGCGGTTGTTCGCAGGGGGCTGCACGGTGAGGCCGCGGAGCGAGCCGGCGCTGGAGTGCTGCGCCGCGCTGCTGGGGCTGGACCGGGAGGACCTGCGCGGCAGCCTCACCACGCGCGTCATGCTCACCACGGCAGGGGGCGCCAAAGGAACGGTCATCAAGTGAGTCCTGCGGGCACGGCGGGGCGGGGCGGGGCGGGAGGGGAGGGGGACGCGTGTTGTAACGCTGCCGAAACGGACTTGCCTTGCCCGGGACTGCCCCCGGTGTGCTCACGGAGGGGTTTGCGGTCAGTGCGGACGGCAGCAGGGAGCCGCTAACCCCGCCCGGCCCTGCGAGCTGCGGTATGAGGTTGCCCAAGCTGCGCGCCCCGCGCAAGGCCCTTGGGGTCCGCCTCCGGAGACCGGCTGTGTCCTTTTCTTACCCACGGGGAAGGGAAGCGTGGCCTCAGACTCCCGCTTCGCCGTTTGCAAGTGTCAACGGAGTTGCAGCTATTTAAAATGCTTACCTAACGGTGTACGAAATGTGAGCACAAAAACATGACACTACAAAAATGCCACGGTGCAGAGGATTTGGCTAGCAGGCTTACATTGTCAGGCCCTTCAGAACAGTAACAACTCGTTATGTTTTTCCATCGTGCAAGTGGTAATTTTGGGATGACAGGTTTTTTAACAGAGGTTTGAATTTTATTTTTTTAATTCTTTTTAACCAGTTGATCCAAATATGCGGTTTTAGGTGTTCTGTACTGAGGTTCTCTTGTTTTGTTGCTAGGCCATTGGAGGTGTTTTAGTTTTTTATATTTTTTTTTAAGACTGGCATTTGCACAACATCTGACTAAAATGGCCTTTTTTCAGGGAAAGAACAGTTTTGAATAAGTCACTATCACATTTTATAAAACCTCTCACGTGTCAGTGAGTACGCTGTGTGGCAAAGAAAGTACAGCGGTCAGCTTATGAAATCTATAACCTACGCAGAAAATTAGATATGCTAATAGATTTAACAGATCCAGTGTATCAAGGAATGTTAATGCTGTGCCTAAAGTATTTCGGAATATATTCGGATGTATCTGTCTTGGCATGGGGGCTGCACAGTGCTCCCACGACTGCTGCCCTGTGACACTATGGGATGCTCTCATTAGAGGGTGGTATATCCACCCTTCTCAGTGTCTGGGTGATTAGTGTCCCTCTGTCTGCTACATCTAATTCTACTGAAACCAAGTTTCAGCTTTGAAAACACCACTGCAAAATGGTAATCCAGAAATGCGCTGTTTATAAAAAAAAATATAGTGGAACAGGATAAATTTAAGAGAAAGTTGGTTTGCTGTTTTGGTTTTTTTTTCTCTATAGCTAATAAGAACACGTTGTTATTGAAGTAAATAATGAACTTGAAGAGTGATTATCCCTTTGTTGTTATTAGCTTACATTTTGACACGAAGCTATTATCAAGGTAACTTCCTAGGCACATAAATAGGATAGTGATTTCTTTCTGTATGCACGTGGAGAAGAAATAATTGCAAACATCGTGTTTAAACATGGTACTGATGATCACATTTCAACGGCATGGAAGTTATGACTCTGGGGAAACTGAGTTTTATGAAAATGATCAATTTTGCTACAGTTGCCTTTTTGTTTATGAAAAACCTCTAGTTTCCACCTCAAATATTCTCTTGTTGAGATTGGTCCTTCTAGCACACAAGCTGTCAGGGAAGCTAGCTAAGTTGTGTGCAACTGAATTGTGTGGTTTAACATTTGGGTTTCTAAGTTGTATGTTTTTCTGTGTTGTGTATTTTCTGGAGTTGAAGAAAGCATCACATTGGAAACAACTTGGGCTAAACATTATTAAGGGTGTTAAAAGTAATTCTCAATGTTTAGCTGAGTGCAACAGTCTTTTAATTAGGAAGGTAATTAACATTAACTTTACTCATTGTAAGAACGCACAGGTGCTTCGTATTGACGTACAGAAACAATCAGATTGTTTTAGTTTCATTGAATCAGAAATGCAACTTTATGTACACTACACCAGAAGTTTAATATATGAAAGCTGTAATTAATTACCTGTATTAATGTGGTTTATATAAATTCCTTGCGTATTTTATGTCTTTTGAAAATTATTATTATTATTTACGTCATACTATAAAACATGAATTTATTTGTTAACATTTCATAAACTTGTGGACTGAAGCAAAGTCACAGCTGATTTATTTAACCTTGGTATGTTGCTGTGGCCAGTGAAGGTGGCAGGTGTTAGTTAACGAATGCTTTAGCTATATCAGACTTATAGGTGAAAAGTTGATCTTTGAGCACTTGAGAGCATTGGCTTTTTTAGTCCTCAAGGGATGTAATGGATTTGATTAATGAAAGTTTCCAGTGGTCAAGAGCTTGTTCTGTGCAAGAGAAGTATACCTAATTCCAACCAATAATAATAAATTAAAAGAGAATAGCTGCAGTGGAAATACTGTTCAGTGCCCGCTTCCTGACCTCCAGGGTGAAGCTGATCTTCCTGGCCAAAATTTGAGCATAATAAACCATCAGTGACAGCCTGTGCTGTTCGAACATTATGTTTTTTAGGGGAACGCAAAAGCCCTTCTGAATTAACTCATATTCAGGAGTCTTAACTTTAGCATGGTTATGGGCTGTTGTTCCAGTGACACATTATTAGCTGGCCTTTGAGGTATATTTCTAGGTAGAGCAAACAAGTAGACTTCTTGGTGGTCTGCTTATTTCTGTACTTTGAAAGAAGGAATGTTCAGTGGTTACAACCTTCATAGGGATTACCATGGAAAAAAGTTATAATGCAGTGGCAAATGGTAGTGATAGGGGCAGGATTATTCTGCTTTCAGGTAAAAGCTCAAGATCTAGGTCTCTTCATAATGTATTCAATAGTGCATTTCTGGAAAGTGGTTATAAATTACACATGCTCATTAGAAATTGAGGACTCTTAATCACTATCATCTTGCTGCCTTATGGAAAATTGCAAATAATTTTCCTCTTTGTAACAACCTTTACATGTATGAAAACGTGGGTCTGGGAAGACAAAGTTCCTCCAGGTCCAATATTTTCCAAGTTTTACTATTTGTTCTTTTCCAGACTATGTCTAAATTGACAGTAAAATCTTTGATATATTCATTTAGGAGAACCTTTATCAGTATTATGGTTAACATTACAGCAGATAGTTATATGTTCTACAGTGCAGATGGTGCTCGTATTAATGCACAATGGTATGAGAATTGCAGGTTTTGAAAGTTTGTAACATTTTTTTACTTAATTCAGCTTGTGATCCACAAGTTGATAACTGCTGATCTTTTCTGTTGACTCACTTCTTATCTGGTTATTCTCCTTCTTGCAATTGTATTTTTGAACTCTCCGAAGTATACCACCACACACTTTCCTTTACCAAAATCTGTCTTGTGGATTTTTAGATCCTGTCTTCATTTTGTGAAAATAATTTCACAATTATTTCACATTGTGAAAATTGCTAATCTTGTTACTAAGATTTCCTGCTTTCTGAGTTCAGTACTCTCAGACCATTTTTTGAAAATGCCCTTCCTTTCCTCATTCCTCTCTAGTGAAAGTGTTAATCAGAAGCAGAAGGGGTTTGGACAAACCGCATCCATGTCAGATTCAGATGGCACCCCTCTGGAGATGCTCTCAGTGAACTATTGACTCAGCCTCTGAGCACGGATTAGTTTTGGCTGGTGTATGTGTACCATATAGATAGTATGCCTGTGTAGTTTCCTTTTGAGAATGTTTGGTGGGACGAATCAAGGACTAAAGCAAAGAGTATCGTAATACACTGCTTCCCTTTCACCACTTCTCAAGTGACCCTGCTAAGGAAGGTTTCTTAAGAACAAGTACAATTTTTGTTGCAGTTTCAAATTCACTTTGGATTATGTCTGTAAAGATTTTCTGTTCAGTGTATTTATCCTGATAAGCCTGGGGCATTGTTAGCAGTGTAGTGTTTCAAAAGTCTGCAAATACAAGGAGCTATGTTTTTGTGCCAGCAGATCTTATTTTCCCCCGATGTTTTATATTGCGGATGGCAAAAATTAATTCAGAGACTCCTTGCACCATCTCAAAGGATTAATGCATTAAGCCTCTTTCTCTAGCCTTTTCTAAACCATGCAGCTAAAAGCAAACATACGCTAATAAATAGACTAATGTGTTTTTCTCGTATAGCTTGCTGCACGTCCAAGGAAAGTGGATTTGACTCTTTTGGATATTTATTAAGTAACCACCAGGCTTTGCTGTGTTAACATAGTTTAGAAACTATTTGATCGCTATCAATACCAGAGTTTTGACAAGTACATTGTTTTATTTTGTTCCAGCAACCCAAAGAGCTACTCACTTCTCTCTCTCTTTCTTAGGGACCTTTTGTGCACGAGTAGATCATGTGAGTCCTAATAGGTCACTGTGAATAAATAGCTCAGCTGAAATCGCTGTGCTCAGCGTATAACAAAGGCTTTGTTCTGCTGGGCACAATGGAGCCAACAAGGAACAGTAGGAGGGTGATGCTAAACGCTATCTCCGTGAATTTTATTAAATACTAATGTGCAGTGGACTGCCAGGGAGACTTGACAGCTGCACTACATTTATCTGTCCGTGTTAGTCTCCCAAAAAGAGCATAATGATCACCTTGTTGGCTGACGGTTTTACCATCCACGTAAAGTGTGCTTACAGGGCGAAATAATGTGTTAGTATTGGAAGTCCAGTACACGTCGTAGACTGTAAATGCACTGGGCTACTCTCTTACTCAGTTGCTCCCTGTCCAAGAAGACTTTCAAACAGAACTCTCTCATCACAGCATAAATAATTTTCCAGAGTGAGAAATTTAACTGGCATCATTCCAGGTCCTCCATCTTCTTTTGGAGTAGTACATTTTCTACCAAAATGCGTTTTTTGGTGGTAGTACTGAAGCCTCTGTTGGAAAAAACATTGGGGGTCAATTTTTTGTGATTTTTTTTTTTTTTTTAAATATTTTTCCCTAGTTTTTGGAAGCTTAACTTTTCTTCAGATTGCAAATGAGCTGCTTATATTCTTTAATTACGCAGGCCTTTCACTAAGTAGTGTTATTTCATCCAGGCCATTTTATTTGTGAAGCAGTAACCCTATTGGATGACAGCAACTGATGGATATTGCTTCTCCTGCTCTCTCTCCCTTAGTTGTTGTCAGCCATGGGCGAATTATACGTATTTTAACTGTAGTTTATTTGTTCTGGAAGATGTTTGTGTACTGCATGGAATTATGCACAGGATAAATCCAGCCCATGAGAGCGCTTTCCCCTAGGCCTCGGACTCTGTGGATCACTGGAAAACCTGCTGAAGAAACCAGTATGAAGACCAAACAAGGTTTTTTGTTGTGACCTTACCAAATAGCTTAGAAATTGAAAAATTTCTTCCATGTTCCTTACAAGTAGCTAGCTGATGGATGGAGGAGAGGGGGAGAAGGTGAAATAAAGAAAGGAAAATATATTTGTTGCCTGTTCAGACAAGAAGGAGAAGGAAAGAGATTCCTTTGTGCAGACCAGAGGAAAGGAGGAGCTGAGTTGAGGGAAAGCAAGTTCATGAGAAGTTACTTGTTCTGAATGTCAGTTCTGTAACAGGGCTCTTCTGTACCTGCTGTCCCAGTGCAATTTCAGCATTGTTTTGTTGTTCTGTACTTTCTGCTGTGCAAAATGCATTGCAGGGTTACATTTTCTTTCCGTAGGTTTCTGCCGTATACGATGAAATTTAAAATAACAATAGGATTTTGTGCAGTCTCTGGAATTCTACTTATTAATGGCAGAATTTGTTATTTTTTTGAAGAACAGGGCCATTTTATAAATACATGCTCTAGAAGTATGATTGTTTGCCATGTTTAAAAAGATAGATTGAAAGCATACATGATTTTAGTGTATTGTATTATGTAATAGGCCTGCAGCTGACATGTGGGAATTAGTATTCTGATCTCTTAAACGTATCAGAATGGAATGTAAAGGTACCTTCCTTCTATTTATAAGATAAGATTTCTGTCAGTACTCGTTACCTTAAGATAAGTCAGGAGATACTTAGTGGAAGACAAGATTGTGTGTTAAAGCTAATTACTATCTAAAGTAATGTAGCTGTCCTTAGTGAAGGGGGAGTCTCTGGTTCCCTGACTTACCAGTCACAATAGAAAGTGATCTCCACCAGTCTCACGTTTCTGCATCTGAAGTATCATCCTTGAAAAAATACAGAAATAATAATTATGAGTTAGTTTAGTGCTTGTGAATCCTAGGAAGTGAAGGCAATGATGCAGTATGGGTAAGCTGTGTAGCGTTAAGTTTTCCTTTTCTGACCTGCCAGTTCTTTGTACTCCTGTGTACGGAAAACTACCCGGAGAGGGCGATAGAGCAGTTCTGCAGGGGTGACATCTCGAACGTTGTACGTAGGGCTTACTTAAACCCTTCAGATAAGAGGTATTTTTTAAACGTTCATTTTGTGCTTATATGAGAAGTTCCATAACTGGTTATCCACCACCTTAGCTGGATGGTCTATCCTTTGATTATTACTGATTGTTACTGTAGCGCTGGTGGTCCAAGGATATGAGAGGCAAGGTATATGGGGACAAGCAATATCGGGTGTTACGTGGGGAGAAGTGATTTGTTGTATTAAGCCAACTGATTGAGATATTTAGAAAAAGCATAAGAGCTTTTGACATAGAGCCATCATCCTATATTCTTCATGACAGAGGATTGGTGTGATAAAAATCTTGACATTATTTCTCCCTGTTCCTCCCTGCAATTTTTACCAGTTTGGTTAGCAAAAGCTCTCTCCCTAAAAATCTCTTCTTTTGTTTTGCTTTAACATTGGATATATCTGTATGTTATGATACAGTGTTGTGCAAAGCCGTTGTGTAGGCATAGCTGTTCTAACTTGTAGGCCTTCTTTCCGTGCGTGAAATTTTGGTACTGCCTGGTCAAGGAGCTACCAGTATTTCAATTTAATATTTTTCCTTTTGTATTTTTTTAATTGACAAGTAAGAGTCCTTTGGAGAGTTTTGATCTTTTGACAGTCTGATTCTGTTCTGGTCTCATTCTGTTCAGATTAGTGGGACTTTGGCTTTTGAATTCTGTGACAACGTGATTAGGATCTAAGTGCAATTTGCAATCATACCAAAAAAGACAAAAGTTTATTTTTTTATACTTCCTTCACGTAGATTTTTAAACACTTCCTTGATCCTGTATCCTTGTATGATTTGTCTTATTCTGGAGACTTCTGTAGGTGCTTCCTCGGCTGTGTACAATATAACTGTTTTTTAGTTTTGCTACTCTTACCTGTTAATCTGAAACCTATTAAAAAAAAAAAAAAAGTCTTGTAGAATGTATTTTTCCAGGAAATTAGGAGGTTAAAGGTACTCTGAAATATGTTCATTCTAAGCATGTCACTGTCATACTGACTTTAGGAAATAGCTATATATATTACTCTATGTATAGCTAAATATGTAGTTATGTAGTTTTGTTTGTTTTTTTAACTGCTGATCTGTGATATAAATTTGTAATAAATAGTCACAGTGCAGAATAAAGGTTTATAAGTAAGTCAGGGAGAATAAATTCTCATCTCCTAAAAGGCCCCTTCTTACAGTATTTAAAAAGAATCCTTATTTCAGGACCGCATCTAACTTTCACCATAAGAACACACTCCCTTATCTATGGTTTTTTTTGTTGTTGTTGTTTTTGTTTTTTTTTAATTTTTGTTGCTGATTAACTTACAGCCTAATAGTTTTAGTTATAGCACTTATGAAGGCATAGGGACAAAGATGTCAGAGCAAAACTGAACTATAGGTTTTATTGTAATTAGGCAGCTCATAAAAAAAGAGTTCAAAATTTGTTTTTTGTAGATGGGAACCTATATATTTTAAGTATCTTTCTCTGGCACTTACCAGTATAGTTTCTAATTGTACAATAAACAAGTATGCAAACATCTGCATCTCACTTTTACTGAGGATAGCAAAACATTATTCTTTCTTTTTACAGG
Source organism: Aramus guarauna (assembly GCA_013400195.1). Lineage (NCBI taxonomy): Eukaryota > Metazoa > Chordata > Aves > Gruiformes > Aramidae > Aramus > Aramus guarauna. The sequence continues at coordinate 14,752 of VXBL01003401.1, forward strand.
TAGGATCATGAGTCTAACTTGGCAAGATTGTTTCCTACATGGGCCTAGAGCTCAGGGGTTTTTGTGTCCTAATTTACAAAAATTGGGAAGGCTCTTTTGAAATTTAGGGTCTGATCTCAGTATTTCAGAGCATCCTGAAAAAGAAGATCTGTATTTTTGTTTCTTTAGGGTACCCTTGAAAGTGGAACAAGCAAACAATGCTCGTGATGCCTTGGCTAAAACAGTGTATAGTCATCTGTTTGACCATGTAGTGAACAGGGTAAACCAGTGTTTTCCATTTGAAACTTCTTCTTTCTTCATTGGAGTTCTAGATATAGCTGGTTTTGGTAAGTATACTAAAAAAAATAATGAATTTTCCAGTGTCTGTTATTGCCACCAAAGATTCAATGATAAATTCTATAGTGGAGAGTGGGAGGGTTTTCTTTTTGATGGTGGTGGGTGGAATGGGTTATGAGGACTTAAGAAGATACCAAAAAAGCAGATAAAGCCTTGTTTTCCGGAGATACAAGCCTGTTGTAACATGGATGCATGAGGGTGGATTGGTACAGTTTCACTGTACGGTAGCATCTTGCTTTGGTTTGCTGCCAGATATAACTGTCTGTTATTTGTCTTAGAAATGTGATCTACCACAGTATTTTTATGTCTGTCTTATGTGCAACTTTAAAATCTGTAGAAGCTTGTATTTTACTGGAAGAAACAGATACAGATCTGAAAACATTTTTAAATATTAGCACTGTGAAGCTGCTCTTAGCTGCTGTGTAATATAAATTCTTGGCACAGTGATTTATCATAGAAGTTTAACTTCTGTTTTCCAGAATACTTTGAACACAACAGTTTTGAACAATTCTGTATTAACTACTGTAATGAAAAACTGCAACAATTTTTTAATGAAAGGATTCTGAAAGAGGTATGTTATATTTAATATTATATTAGAGGCTTTATTTTTTTAGTAAAGAGATACTTAAGCACTGCTTTCCCTAAAATTGCATGTTAGATTAAAAAAAATCAGTTGACAAATTATTTTCCTTCTGTATGACATCTGGTTGTGCTTTTTGGGTTTTTGAAAACCAACAGTCTTTTTTTTTCCCCTTCTTTTTTACCATTCATTAAAATGAGGCATCCAGATACTGCACAATATGGGAATATCTGATTGCATGGGCCTGTCATTAAGGAGGTGAAGTTGGAATATGTTAAGCTGTGGAAGGAAATTCTAAAGTGTGTGTTGATTCATGCTGTATATAAAAATGTCTTTATTTAAAAAAAAAAACAACAAAACAATTGGCGGGTAAAAAAATACATGGTGAGTGTAGTTTTCTCTTTTCAATTACTTTTTTTTAATTAATATTTCTATTTTATTTTTTTTTTTAGGAACAAGAACTTTACCAAAAAGAAGGCCTGGGTGTTAATGAAGTGCACTATGTGGATAATCAGGACTGTATAGGTATGTAGTTCTTGAAATGTCGAGCTACTTGTTAGTGTGATGGAGAAGAGCTTCAAGCAGAAGAGGCAAAACATACTTAGCACTAGTAATTTTATGCTTTTAATGATTGTTGCAACCATGTGAATTCTTCCAGCTTTGTATAACATGCCAGTTCTGGTTGGTAAGAGACTCATGTTGTCCTACAGTGTGTAATAACTGCAGCTGAGACTTGTGAATTTCTTGTGCTTTTTCCTAGAAAACTAATTAGAACACGTAAGTAAATAAAGTGAAGAAGGGTGTGGGAGTGTCTGGGGAAAAATACTCCATTAATTAAAAAAAATTACATCCCATCCCATTCCCCAAACTTTTTTGAGCTAATGAGCAAAGACACAAAATGAACTATAGGCAACAGACTGATACACCAGAGGCTTCAGATGATAATGATGTTGAGGTTTTTTGATTCCCCTCCTCCCTGCATTCAGCTTGTGTTCTCCAAATTGGTATATCGTGAGGTGGTGACTAGTCATTCCTGGCTGAGCAGGGGATTCAGTGACAGAATTGATCTGTTGCAAAATGTCTGGTGGTTCTGAGTTCTGTAGCTCTGCTGAAGTACTTCTCACTTTGTTAGATAGGACTGTACAGTCACTAACTCTGACAACTAAAGACAACTCTTGTCAAGCAGACCTCTTAGCTGTCTTGTGAGAAGACAACAGGAAAGTTTTTGGAGGAGGGAACAAAAGCATAGCCACAGTAAATAGGTGACTTTCATGAATACAAATGTTATCTCTTCTAGTGGTTTAATAATGTCTATATGAGCCTGAGCCTGTTCCTAAAAATGTTGTTAGAGTTTAGAGACTGTTGTGTTTGTTGTGGTTTAGCCCCAGCTGGCAACTAAGCCCCACACAGCTGCTTGCTCACTTCCCCTTCAGTGGGATGGGGGAGAGAACCAGAAGAGTAAAAGTGAGAAAACTTGTGGGTTGAGATAAAGGCAGTTTAATAGGCAAAGCAAAAGCCATGCGCGCAAGCAAAGCAGAACAAGGAATTCATTCACTACTGCCCGTGGACAGGCAGATCTTTAGCCATTTCCGGGAAAGCAGGGCTCCATCACGTGTAAGGGTTACTTGGGAAGACAAACGCCATTGCTCTGAATGTCCCCCCTTTCCTCCTTCTTCCCCCAGCTTTATATGCTGAGCATGATGTCATATGGTATGGGATATTCCTTTGGTCAGTTGGGGTCAGTTGTCCCGGCCGTGTCCCATCCCAACTTGTGCACCCCCAGCCTCCTCGCTGGTGGGGTGGTGTGAGAAGCAGCAAAGGCCTTGGCTCTGTGTAAGCACTGCTCAGCAGTAGCGAAAACATCCCTATGTTATCAACACTAATTTCAGCACAAATCCAAAAAAACAGCCCCATACCAGCTCCTATGAAGAAAATTAACTCTATCCCAGCCAAAACCAGCACAATGTATCTATAAAAAGGGTTGCTTCCTCCCCAAAGAATGTGTTTTTTGAAACCTGTCTCAGGATCAAAAGGGGTTCCCTGGTGCCTGTTGGAAGAAAAGGTCTCTTGTCTGAGTCACAGTGGAGAAAATGGGTCCAGTTGTAGAGATTGTTGCCAAGTTGTTGCCTCTTCCTGCCGTAGTAAAGGTTTGGGCATCTTACCTAAGAATACAAGTAGCAGTCTCTCAGTCGTGACCCCTTTTCCTATTCCAACCAACATATGACACTGCACCATAGATTTGACACACTTCTTCATTGTATGACTTATTCATAGATAAGTTAATAAAATTATAGCTTAGTTAAACCACAGCATGTATGCCTTCTTTCTATTCTTGCATAGTCAGGAGAAAAGGATTTTTTTAGATATGTTTGGGTTTTTGGTTTTTTTTTTTAAGGTGCAGGACCAGGCCAGTGACAGCATTGAACACGTAGAAATATTAACTGCCACAAAAGAGAGGGATACTATGTTGACATGGACAATTATTTATCCCTATAGAAGAATCTTAGAAACAGTCGTCAGTATGTTAGAATGCTTTGATGGAATGGTAGTCATCGCTGTAGCTAAATTAGCTTATTCAGATTTTATGAGCATAAATTCTTTGGTTCAGGGCTCTCTTTTTGCTTTATATATGGTCTTAAACTGTTACAATCTGTGGTAAGAGTTCACAGGCTGCAGTACAAGCATTAGTCATTTTTTCCTTCCCAGAGAAAAAAGTAAGTAGTAAAAATTCCTCTTACAAGAACAGTTTCATATATAATACAAGAAAGTTTTAAAAGCTGTAAAAATTCTTCTAATAGTTTCAAGAGCATGAATTTCTACGTCAGCCCTCAAGGGCTTTTGCATATGTATGTCAAAGGGCAAGGCAATACACTTGTAAAAAGTTGTGAAACCACCGCTGCATGCTCAAATCTGGTCTGCCTTTCTTAAAACAAATGCATTTCATTTTTCTGCCTGGATCCTGTTGTGTATGGAAATATGTGCCTTTTCATGCTTTTAGTTTTGACGTGTGGTGAAACATGGATGAAAAGCTTAAAAAAACCCCAACCCAACAATATAAGCAATTATCCCATAAAGACCTACAATTGTACCACAGAAACATTTAGGTGCCTTTTGGGAATTAGCTGACTAAATTCAACTGAGACCCAGAGTAAAAATGAAACAATCGGTGCCTGACCTTTTTCCCCCGCTGTGTTCCCTGTGTTAGAGTTAGAACTTGCTATGTATAAGAAATTGATTAAATCAGCAATTCAGATATGTAAAAGTAATTTGCAATAACTTTGTATTTTGTGTGAACAGCTTTCTCTAGATACAGTTATACAGAATCAGATCAGTAGCATTTTAAACTTGCAATCTTCAGTTCTGATATGAGGTTATATATTCAAGTTTTGTAAACAAATGTTGTTTTATTAATAGATTTGATCGAAGCAAAATTAATAGGCGTACTGGATATTTTGGATGAAGAAAATCGTCTTCCCCAACCAAGCGACCAGCATTTTACTTCAGTTGTGCACCAAAAACACAAGGACCATTTCAGACTCTCTGTAGGTTTATTTTTGCTGTCTGTCTTGTTTCAATAAAACAGTTCTTGGAGCAGCTGATAGTAACACTTCAGTTTAATGAAAACCTTTCCTAAGAAATCTCATACCACACCACTCTTCACAATCCATATTCTTTTGTTAAGGACAAGTTTGGATGTTAGGTTTGTTGAAAAGTTGACTGAAGGCTTAAGTCTTCTAGCAATTCTGATATCCTGCTGAAACTAAAGCCATATTCTTCACTTACACTTGAAGTTTGTTAACATGTAATGCATGAAAAGGAAATAAAAACACATTTTCATTTGTATTATTTCATATCTCTTGAGCTAGTTTGTTGTATCTTTCAAAAAATTGCTTGCTTTGGAGAATATCAGACTCGCATAGCGTGTCTAGCTAGCACTTCAGAGATGAAACTAGGGAACACACAAGGAAAACATTTTTGTTGTTGTTAATTCTTTAACATACAGCACTTTGTGGAAGATTAATGCAAATCAATGCAATTTATGTCCATGACTTAAACACTGGAACAGGTTGCCAAGAAAGGTGGCAGATGCCCCATCGCTGGAAACATGCAGGGCCGGGTTGGACAGGGCTCTGAGCAACCTGATCTAGTGAAAGGTGTCCCTGCTCATGGCAGGGGGTTGGACTAGATGACCTTTCATGCTCCCTTCCAACCCAAACCATTCTATGAGTCTGTGACTTCTGGGGGGGGGCGGGGAGTTCCCTGCTGAAAAAAACGCAAGCAAAGGCAACCACATAAAATTATAAAAATGTCATTCATTTACTTTTCATGAAGTTTCCACTTAATCTTGCTTAACTGGATTGCTGTGCAATGAAACGTTTCTGTTGATATGTGTATGATGAACTAGGTGTTTGCCTTTTAAAATATACCATCTAAAACCGTATTTTAAGTTTCTATTTAATCCTCTTTAGCTGATAAGGCTATTCATCAGCTGTGGAATGAATGATACAGAAATTCTTGATTAAAGGCAAAAAGTAAATCAACTAGCTGGTGTTAGCAATCCTGGTTACTTTTATTTTGAATGGAGGTATCTAAGGGTGTGAATGAGAATTAAAGAGGGTTTTAGAACATCCTGGTTTGAATGGGAATGGTAGTGGTCATCACAACTGTACTGCAGGAAATGTCATTTTTAACACCTAGTACTCCTGGTAGAATCATGGTGGTGTTTTAAGAATCAACTTTTTCTCACTCTCCAATGTAATTCTTCTTTTCAATTTAACTTTTTAATTCCAGATTCCTAGGAAGTCTAAACTGGCTGTTCACAGAAACATCAGAGATGATGAAGGCTTTATTATCCGACATTTTGCAGGAGCCGTATGCTACGAGACGGTAATTTTACTTTCGCAAAACTGTTTTTGTTACACTTTGTAGTACTTTTATATTTGTCAATGTATATAGATTAAATTACAAAAATTGCTTTCATCAGAAGAGAAATGAAAAAGTTGATGTATCTTAGCTTTGAAACTAATTTTGTGAGTATGTGACAGAATTGAGAGTTTCTTTTAACTTCTCAGATTACAGACTGTTTTGGTGACATATTTTGTTTAAGAGTTTGGTATAAATCTGTAGGTAATGGTGTCAATATTAAATATATTGATTCGTGATCTACTGCAAGTCTTACGGCAATAGAAGTTTGCATCTGGGGAGAAGAATATACTACGTGATATAAAAATATTGTTATACTTAAGCATGCTTCTGAAAAGTTACTCTTATCCTTGTTTGCAATCACTGTTTGTGTTATATTAAAAATTACATTTTATACTTTTTGTTTTCCATTTCTACTGGCAATAGAATCATTCATGTGAGAATACAAAACACCTGACATTACTATGCTCAAAATACATTCCAGATTCTTGTACTTTTTTTTGACTATTCATCATACAAAACCATTTAAACACCTGAAGCCAATATCTAAAACTTATTTTTTTTTAAAAAAATTAGGAGTTTAGGATAAATGAAAGATCTATAGTGGAGTTACAGACCAAAACAACAAGGCAATGTGTAAGAGGAAAGCTACTTCCAAAGATGGTTTTTTGACATTTGAAAATGCATAGCTTAAGGGCTTGTTGTTATTTACTTCAAAATACTCCAAGAATGATAAAGATTGCTGTGCTGATTTGAAATAGACACATTCTGTAGGTCATTGTAGAAATAAGAAAATTGAACAATACCTGACGTTACTATGCTCAGAATACATTCCAGATTCTTGTACTTTTTTGACTGGAAAAATTGAACACTCTGTGTAACCTACCTGATTTTTTTTGAAGTCACTCAGTGAGTCAATATCAAAATAATAAATAAAATTGGAACACGTTTGTTCCAAGTGCTCTGTGTTTAACTGTGTTCCTCATCATGATGTGTTAAGAGAGTCTTCAGGAACGAAGGAGCTAGAAGCGAGCACTGAAGCTCTGCTAATCAGATAAGAGGTAGCTTTTTGTCCAGAACCTATGCCAACATGCTTGATTTAATTTATCCCCTCCCTCAGAGGGTATTTCTTAGCGTGGGCCTTAAAACCTTTGGACTATAGCTGCCTTGTACCTCACCTGTTACTTGTTTCTCTTGCCCGCTGCACTTGTGGCAGTTCTCACGATCATTCATGATGAGGATGCTCCTCTGGCAGCATTCATATTTCAGTCTTGTGTTTTCATACTCCAAGGGAATTTTGGAGGCCTGTGTTTGTCCTTTGATTCTCTTCACTGTTAAATCCTTTTATGGGATATCTGGCAAATTGGTATTTTCTTCAAATTAGTCTTGACCTCTTCTGTTCATAAATATCAAAGTCACTATTAAAGTTGCACCAAAATCTATTGAGAATTTTGTTAGAGTAAAATTGGGTACTAGTGTCGTGATCTCTGAATTTCAGTGTAACATATTCTTAACTCCTAAAAGTTATTGAACCAATTTAAATAAACCAGAGAGGTAAGGTTTGTAGGAAGGCATGTCTTTTATTACATCAATTGTTCTTAAATAGGTCATAGTACTACTAATATAACCATTTTTCATTTCATTTTCCAAACTCTGTAGATGCACCAGTTAAAGTGTGCATGTTAATTCCCATTTAACAACAGATCTTAAGTGATATTACAAGCAGTGAAGAATTAAGCTTCTTAGAACTCCCAAGTGATGATGTGCTGCGTGCTGGAAATGGAAACAAGGAGGATAATCATTGACAAAAAACCAGCTAATCTCTTAAAAGGCACTAAACCTTGCCTTGGGTTTCATGATTCCAACAACATCTTTCAAATTTAAGCGTATCTTTTTCTGTCTGTCATTAGTGTTTTGTGTGTCCAGCTGAAAAGTTGTTTGAAATAACGTATGAATATTTACCCCACATATTACTGCTGATTTTTTTAATTAAGTATATAACTTTGTTTTCTTTGATTTGTTTAAGGCTTAAGTAAATGAGTCAGTGAAACAAATGTGCTATTATTTCTTGGGTTGTCTTTTCAGATGCAATTTGTGGAAAAAAACAATGATGCCTTGCACATGTCCCTTGAATCTCTTATATGTGAATCCAAGGACAAGTTTGTTCGACAGCTATTTGAATCTAACACAAACAACAACAAGGATTCCAAACAAAAAGCTGGGAAACTTAGTTTCATCAGTGTGGGAAACAAATTCAAGGTAACATAATATAGTAAAGAATCTTATCTTGTAATATGTGCCACTTTTAAGTTACCTGAAGTATGTAGAATCTAAGTTTGGGAGAACTAGTGGTAACTTGAGATTCGTACAAAGAAAATTTTGTTAAATAGACATTTATTTCTATTGAATTATAAGAAACCAGTATATTCAAGCTGTGCGCTATGTGTTTCTGTCAAAAAGATGTTTCATAATAGTCCTTACAGGGATTATACAGTAATTTTTAAGTCAGAATTTTGCAAAGCCACATGGTAGTCTTTATTTGAAGGGCTTAAAGTCTTGAGATCTAAATTTGGAGTCTGTGGATTTTAAGGAGTTCTAAATGTGACAAAAGGTGTTCTTCCATCCTGTCCTAATTGTGCATTCTAGAAGATGTATCAGTTGGCTACAGTTTGCCATTCTCAAAATACAATATCTAACCTAACCGCTGTTTTTCCTCTTCTAAAATTTAAAGATAGTCATGGCTTTCACAGAAAGATGTTCATTGTGCTGAATGTTTCCTTTCTCAATACCTGAATCTGATACTTCTCCTCATTTTCTCCTTTCTTCTGCTTGTTGTAAAGCTGACCTTCAAACCTTGTCTTCTCCAAATGTTTTCTGCATCCTTTTCTCATTCAGCAGTTTTATTTTAGCTGGACTATTCCAGCTCAGGATGGCTAGAAAGAGAACTATAGGGGAATTAAGAGATGAAAAGCAGGCACAACCGTGGGCTGCAGGTAAAATTTTCAATCTCATGGATTTTCTGTTGGTAGAGCTGCTGCAATTTCAGCAAGAGCTCTTCTCAACGCATCTGGGCCAGATCCAATGAAGGATTTGTATGCCTTCAAGTCAAGTGCTGCAACGTTTTTGGTATGCTACCTTACTTAGGGCACGTAAAACCCCACATGTTCCTACCTAGACTATTTAGGCACACGCTGGGGAAAGCGGGTATCTTAGACAATCCAAAAACCTTGTAGAGTGGGACACTGCCAATAGCAGAAGAGTGTTTCTGCTCCATGTCCAGGTTAAGTGCTGAATCAGGACTACAAGATTAATTCCTTCTTGCATAATTGCATCTTGTGACTAGTGTTTAGAACTGTTCTCTAAAAACGTGGAGGCTGAAGAACAGGAAGGATAGGGTAGCAGCACTTGCTTTTTGTGTAGCAACAGTGTTCTGCTTCAGGTCTGTAGTGTATTCAGTGGTTTTTGTCTGCTGTATTTTCTGTAGCGCCAAGTTATTGGTCCATCTGGCATAGGGGATTTTCCTTATACCCTTGTGGAAATGGTTTGTTATATAGCCAGAAATTAAATTTTGATGGGGCCAGGAAGAGTAGGAGACAGAGCCTGACTTGTAAGGTAGTGGTTTTGGTACCTAACTGGGAATTGGGCAGCTTGCTGTCTTGAGTTTTGCTCTGATTATTTCTTCCTCCTTCTTGTTATATAGTGGTTGTAGAACTAAACTGTAGCAATTGGTTTAATATAAAATGCGTGATCAGACTGAAAAATGGAATTACATACAGATAAGCCATCTCCTGAGCAAGCCCTGCAACCATTAGTCTGTTGTAGGTGAAGCTAGGATCCACTGGGTTTTTTATAACTGCATTTTCAAAGTGAAAACAGCTGTGGGATCTTTGAGATAATTTGCACTTTCTTCCATCTGGGTTCTCAATTCCTCTTGGATTTAGCACCCCGCATCCAGGTGATGTGGATGTGTGAATGATACCATTGTTCAAGGAAGGCTGAAGTAAAAAGGGAGGCGTTTTTTAAATTAAGCAGCAATTGAGTGGGGAACTTTTTGGATTGCCTTTTGGACTTTGGTGTTCACCTCTGCACCTAGAACATGATTTAAGTCCTCTTTGGATCTGGCCCATCAATCTATAATTCTTTCAATGTTTTCAAGTTTCATGGCATTTTGAATGTATGTGTTACTTCCAGTAATTCATTTAGTGTTACCTTCCCAGACACAACATGTGCTGCTGATGAACACTAATAGCCTTGAAAATGTCACTTCAGATGTCATCAAAATAAATTCTATTATCTTAGTAGAAATTTCATCTCTTTAAGAATAAGAATTCTTAGTGTGTCAGTATGTAAGTCAGTCTCAAATTCTTCTAATTACATGAATTATTAGATGATGTTGCAGGGACTTTTCTTTATGAAATCCTTCACACATCCCTTCCTTATAACTAATTAAAATTAATTCACATAAACCAGTTGAGGAAATAATGATTCACTAGTTCATCAGATCTATTCAAGAATCTTTGGGATAATTTTACCTTAATATGGTAATGATGGATTAAATCATCATAATTCAAAGAGCAGTAGTTTTAGCAATATGCTTTATTCATATGATCATTTCATTAGTGAAATTTCCCTGAGAATGGCTCTGGCTTATTTCTTGTCAAATCACAGAGTATAAGGAAGGGGTATTTTTTCTCTAGCAGAAACATAGTTTGTTAATGAAAATTATGAGGCTGTCCCCTCTGAAATGAAGCATTTCTAGCTTAAGAAAACATAAAGATCATATTCCAGTAGATATAAAGAGTATGTGTAAGTGAGAACTGAGCAGGAGGTTATTAGTGTTTGTCATGCCTCTTGTGACACTCCTTCTCTCTTTCTAACCATATCCATGATAAGTTAAAACAAACAAACAAACAAAACCCAATTTTATCCACTGGAAGGAAGACTGGCAGCTGTAGGTGATGCATACTGCCCATGCAAGTCTGGTTTCTTGGATTCAAGGTAATTGAAAGATCTGGTTAAAAAACCAATAGTCAAAAGTCAGATCCTTTCAATTTTGGTTCCTGTACAGAAAATGAGGAATATGTTAAGACATACAGAATTTTGTCTTACTTCAGTCTATATACTTAATGCTTGCTAATAAACTAGAAAGGCTGGCACAGCAGTAATCTATGTGGTAAAACAGACACGTTTCTAAAGGGAAAGTATAACTGTTTTCCTGATGTGGTTCTGGAATATTTTAAGTCCCTACCAATTGCATTCAATAGCAACTGTAACTCATTTTCCTTGATAGCCTTAAGTCTCTGGTGATCCTGTAGACTTAACCCCAAATAATGATATGGCTGTGGTCTTTTCTCATCACACTATGTTTAAATCCAGCCTCAGTAAATGCGATTTAAAAATGACAGTCTGTTGTCATCAACAGAGAATTAAAAATTTGAAAGTTTGGAATGAAAAATAGATGATGCTGGTTTGTTTACCAAAATGTTGATTTAGCTTCAAAAAATGCAAGAAAACCCTGAGCAGATGTGTTTTCTGTGTTAATTATTTAACATACAAATATATACTTATTATAGATTAAATTTGGCCTTTCACAGATTTTCAGTCTATTTTTTTTAATTATTACTGATCAGTCTCCTTTATAATTTTATTACGTAGCCATTATTTCCTTTATTTTCCCAAATAGACTTGCACTTTTTTTTATAACTATGTTGTAGTAACTAGTCCATACAGTACGGTTGCACAATTAAACGAAAGCAATTTCCTCAGGACCATTCATGCACACTTGCATGATTTTGTCTGTTATAATTTGTGAATGTTTGATTTATCAACTCTGTCTTATTTACTAACAATGAACGTGCATGCAGTAGTGCTATACCACTCTTCTGTGTGCATATTTCTGTAGTTGTCACAGTAAGACTCTTGAAATACCTGTTTTCTTTTACAGACTCAGTTAAATTTGCTTCTGGAGAAGCTTCACAGTACTGTAAGTATATATACAGATGCAGGTTCATAATTTTCTGACGTAAGACATAACCAATTATCTCAACAATATGGCTTATAGTAAATGTGATAAATAATTGTTTTAGAGTTTGCAGTTATAGAGCACTTTTGAAACATCTTGCTGTGCAGGTGATTATTGACTTACTTTAAAAAGCCCCACTACCTTTAAAAAAGTTGTTGTAGAATGAAAGTTACACAATTTGCAGCCCAGACAGATTTTATATTTATTCAATTTCCTTTTTTGTCACTTTTACTTCCCACCGTTCACTGGTTATTATTGATGACTAATTTGCAGAAGATTTAGAGTTGTTATTTAGAAGTAAGGCAGATGATAATTTATTATTAAGTTCTGTTTTCAGATTCAATAAAGCTCTTAAAAATAAAATATTTCATTTCACTTTTGTGATAGGCTGTAAATGCACAGATGGTGAAAGAACCTGATTCCCCTAATGAGTATTTACTAATTTAGCTGATGTAATTTCATAGAATCATAGAATGGTTTGGGTTGGAAGGGACCTTCAAAGGTCATCTAGTCCAACCCCCGTGCAATAAGCAGGGACACCTTTCACTAGATCACGTTACTGAGAGCCCTGTCCAGCCTGACCTTGAATGTTTCCAGTGATGGGGCATCTGCCACCTCTCTGGGCAACCTGTTCCAGTGTTTCGCCACCCTCACAGTGAAGAATTTCTTGCTTGTATCTAGTCTCAATCTACCCTTTTTTAGTTTAAAACCATTACCCTTTGTTCTGTTGTAACAGGCCCTACTAAAAAGTTTATCACCATCTTTCCTATAAGCCCCCTTTAGGTACGAAGTCCTCAATAAGGTCTCCCCGTAGCCTTTTCTTCTCCAAGCTGAACAATCCCAGGTCTTTCAGCCTGTGTTGGGGCCCCAGAGCTGGATGCAGTATTCCAGATGGGGTCTCACAAGAGCGGAGTAGAGGGAAAGAATCCCATCCCTTGACCTGCTGGTCACGCTTCTTTTGATGCAGCCCAGGATACAGTTGGCTTTCTAGGCTGTGAGCACATGTTGCTGGCTCATGTTCAGCTTCTCCTCAGGGCTGCTCTCAGTCCCTTCATCCCCAGCCTGTATTGACACCAGGGATTGACCTGACCCATGTGCAGGACCTTGCACTTGGCCTTGTTGAACCTCATGAGGTTCACATAGGCCAACTTCTCGAGCTTGTCCAGGTTCCTCTGGATAGCATCTCGTCCCTCAGGCATGTCAACTACACCACACAGCTCGGTGTTGTCAGCAAACTTGCTGAGGGTTGATCCCACTTGATCACTTGATCCCACTGTCTATGTCACTGATGAAGGTACAAAATAGTACTGGTCCCAATACAGACCCCTGAGGGACACCACTTGTCACCATCTGGACATTGAGCCATTGACCACTACCCTCTGGATGCAACCATCCAACCAATTCCTCATCCACCAAACAGTCCACACATCAAATCCATATCTCTACAATTTAGAGACAAGGATGTTTTGGGGGATCATGTCAAAGGTCTTACAGAAGTCCAGATCGGTGACATCTGTAGCTCTTCCCTTGTCCACTGATGTAGTCACTCCACCATAGAAGGTCACTAGGTTGGTCAGGCAGGACTTGCCCTTGGTGAAGCCATGCTGGCTGTCTTGAATCACCTCCCTGTCGTCCATGTGCCTTAGCACAGTTTCTAGGAGGATCTGTTCCGTGATCCTCCCAGGATCAGAAGTGAGGCTGACAGGTGAGTAGTTCCCAGGGTCCTCCCTTCTACCCTTTTAAAAATGGATGCAATGTTTCCCTTTTTCCAGTCACCAAGGATTTCACCTGACTGCCATGGCTTTTCAAATATCATGGAGAATGGCTTGGCGCTTTGACAGTTTGTGGAATTCTCCATGTAGTTCAACATACTCATTTTTTTAGAACTTGTATTTGTAAGAACATGTTCTTGTTTCTCTTGACTGCAAGTTCTAACCAATACTAGATAGGAGGTTATGCTCTTTCAAATAAAAAGGTGGAAAACCACAGGGAACAAATGGGATAGGAGCTTGAGTGAAGCCGACGTTAAGATTTTACTGTACTCATGAGACTGATCTGGAAGAAAGATGATCTCTTTCACACAGAATACTCTGGAACTGAGACCAGGGAAAAAGTATGTGGCCAGGCTTGCTGTACTCTGAGTTCAGCAAACCCATGACTGAGGATGTATTGTTAATATAGAGCTCCCTTGGTGGTGTGGTTTAACCCGGCTGGCAGCTAAAACAACCACACAGCTGTTCACTCATTGCTTCTCCCACCCCCCCATAGGATTGGGGAGAGAGTCAAAAAAGAAAAAGAAAAATAAAATTTGTGGGTTGAGATAAAGACAGTTTAATAGGACAAAAAAGGAAGATGATAATAATGATAAAAGAATATACAAAACAAGTGATGCACAGCACTGTTTCTCACCACCTGAAGCTGATGCTCAGCTAGTTCCTCAGCTAGTTTTCTAAATCCCAGTTTTATTCTGATATGTTAGGTAGGTTATCATTAGCAGCCACCTGTTATAGGAAAATCTGAATAATCGGATAATGTTGCAGAAATGTCATCCTTAATGAATGTGAAATGATCAGAGAAAGCAGTGGTCAAAATTGTAGACATAGCATCCATGGTGATAAGAGAGGAGCAGACTGGAACAACATGGGGGAAGGGAGAGTGATGCCATGAGCCAAAAGAAACTGTAAAAAAGTAAAGTTAGAAGAAAGAAAGGTCAAGTTCATCTGGCATGGTTCCAGTGTCAGGAGGCTGGTAGCATGTTCACTGATGTGAATTCCAGAGCATTGAGGCATTTAGATGATGTGACTGTAGAAGTTAATGAGGGTAGTAGAAGCTAAACTACTAAATCATAATTAGATTTTAGTAATATTAAGAAGAACAGTTGAGTTGGATCCTTAAAAGTTGAGGATCCAATTAATAACTTGAGCATTGAGATCAGTTACATCAAGGCCAAGACTAACGTGCAAAATTGATATATGAGAGACTTTTTGTCTCATATATGATCAGCATTTCTCTTTTAGAATATTATTATTATTATTATTTTGTATCTCCACTCCAGCCCACCCCCCCATAATTCTTAAATGACTGTTATTTCAGGAGGTTTAAAAATGTGTAGATTCTACTAACTTCTTGTTTTGGTCATAGGGGTCTAGCTTTATTCGCTGTATCAAACCTAATTTAAAGATGACAAATCACCATTTTGAAGGAGGACAGATCCTCTCTCAGCTTCAGTGTTCAGGTAATGTATGCCTCTGACATTTTTCCTTCTGTTTATTACTTTGGGCATTATAGATTAACTGAAGTTTGAAATATGTCAGATGGAAGCAATATTTCCTTGCCTGAACTGTTGCTTTCTAGAAGGTAGTTTATTTATGCCTTATAAACAGTTATTTACATTTTTAGTAACTTAGCTCTCATATTAGTCAATAGAACTCTAGAAATAATTCACCTGAACAGCCATAAGGTCTCCTCTTTGCAAGATAAGTTGATGTAATTTCTGTTGACTTTTTTTCCATTGATGACAATGAGAGTTCAGACACCAGGTGCATATGTAAGAAGCCGTGTAGCCATATATGGGTACATAAATTTAGATTTCCTGATCTGGAGCTGAATCTCATCTCTTTGTGTTGCCCACAATGTTAATAGGGCAGCAGTTCAGTCCAGAACAATAGAATTCCTTTAAATTACTGTGGCAGTTGAATCATGGAATGGTTTGGGTTAGAAGGGACCTTAAAGACCATCTAGTTCCAACTCCCTTGCCATGGGAATGGACACCCTCCACTAGACCAGGTTGCCCAAAGCCCCATCCAACCTGGCCTTGAATGTTTCCAGGGAGGGGGCATCCACAACTTCTCTGGGCAACCTGTGCCAGTGCCTCACCACCCTCAAGTGAAGAATTTCTTGCTTATATCTAGTCTAAATCTACCCTCTTTTACTTTAAAACCATTACCCTTTTTTCTATCGCAACAGGCCCTACTAAAAAGTTTATCCCCATCTTTCTTATAAGCCCCCATTAGGTACTGGAAGGCCTCAATAAGGTGTCCCTGGAGCCTTCTCTTCTCCAAGCTGAACAACTCCAATTCTCTCAGCCTGTCTTGATAGGAGAGGTGCTCCAGCCCTCTGATCATCTTCGTGGCCTCCTCTGGACTCGCTCCAACAGCTCCATGTCCTTCTTATGTTGGGGCCCCCTACAGTTGGATGCAGTACTCCAGATGGGGTCTCACGAGAGTGGAGTAGAGGGGAAGTGTTAGAAACTCCCGTGTGCATTTAGAGGCAGTCAGTGTTAGCTGAGATATCTGATAATTGAAACACACCCATTTTCTTTGATTTTATGGATACTGTGATAGAGTTGAATTGTGTTTTACTGTAGAGTTTTACTGTTTCAACATTTCTTTATGCCACTGTTAATTGATTTGGAGCTGAACTTCCAACAAGGGCACTTCAGCATATTCATTGCTATTGCTTTGTATACTACAGATTGCAATGCTGCATTTTCATTATTCTTGAAATGCTAAGCGCTTTCCAATTTTACAGCTTTATTTTAAAGAATGGGTATTAGCAGTTTTGCTCATGCCCTGCTGAACAGTGGAAGGAACTGCTTGCTTGGGAATTAGAGTGCTAGTATTGTTGTTCTTCACAGGGTGTTACTCCATCACAGGACTTCAGTTTGGGTTTGGGTTTTTTTTTTTCCCTTTTCTGTATTTTTGCACTTTCAGTAGCTTGTGCTTAATTTTTTCTCTTTTTGAAATCAAGATACTTCCAGGTTCTGCAGCTGATGTGTTGAAAAGCCCACATGTTTAACATATTATGTTACTGCCACAAAAGCTTAACGTCTTTCAGCAATCAGAATTCTATTAACGTCATTATTAGTAGGTTTCTTCAGGTTAACAGCACTTGGCATGTCAGAGAGGAAAAAATAAGAAATTAACTCCCCCCACAGCAATTGCAATGTTTTATAGTAGTCTTACAAGCTCACTTTTCCATATGTACTTACTTTAGCAACAGTAAATTAAGCTTAATCTAGTAAAACAAAGTTATAATAAGTAATGTTAAAAAAGCAAGATGTAATGCTATAAAATCTTTTTTGAAAGAGTTAAATGAAAATTCTATTGAAAGCAAATATGCAAAGGATTAAGTTTAAATACAGCAACCAAGTTAAGGTTGAGGGCTAACTTAAGAACTTACGTGCAAAATTTGTTAATAGGGTTATGTAAAGCAGTGGGCAAAAACTGGCATGGCCTGTGCTGCTTGAAGTAATTTGAACCTTTTACTGACTTTGTGTCTGCGCTTTACTGACGTCCTAGTTGCCAAAATGTAGTAACAGTATTCGGGACATTAAAATTACATCTTAGCACCTGACAGCTAGTACTGCAAATACACATACAGTGCTAGAACATTAGTGTATTCGACACATCTTAGAAATATCATTGATATGATGAAAATTGTGGGTTGTTTTTTTTTTCCTTTAAAAATGAAAATGTGAAGTCTGCTAAAAAGAAAAAGGTATTTAGAAGAAATATTAGGGGGAAAAAATCCTCTGCATGATTGGGTGTTACTTACCTCTCAAATAGGGAAAAAATTGTATGGGCTCTTCTCATCTGTTTAGTATGAACTTTTTGTGAATGATCACATGGTCAAGAAATGTTACAGGCTGGATCAAGTCCCAGCTGAACTTTGTGGTTTAGTCTGAACAATGCGTTTGAGGCTTATGTCATGAACTGTTGGTTATCATAAAAATCACTGCTTCATTTGCATTTTACTGACACCAGCTTTTGTGCATGTGTTTCTATGAATCTAGGAATGGTGTCTGTTCTGGATTTGATGCAAGGTGGTTTCCCTTCACGAGCTTCGTTTCATGAACTATATAATATGTACAAGAAATATTTGCCTGACAAATTGGCTCGACTGGATCCTCGGCTTTTTTGCAAGGTAAGAAAGAAATTAATTCATCTTCTGTATCATCCAGGACAGAAATTATATTGTGGGAGGGGTTGTGGTTTTGAACTTGTTTTTTCTTTTTTTTTTTTTTGAAGGAGGCAGAATATAATCCTAGCTGTTTTCTGTCTTTCAGGCGCTATTTAAAGCCTTGGGACTGAATGAAAATGATTACAAATTTGGGTTAACCAAGGTGTTTTTTAGACCCGGCAAGGTAACGTTTCTCTTGGAGTTCATGAATGTGAATCTTAGAATAATTTTGGTTAGAAGGGACCACTGAAGTTGACATAGTTCTAACACATTGCTAGAAGCATGACCAACTTAAATAAGGTTGCCCATGTTTTTTTGTAAATATTGTTCATTTTCTATGAGAAAAAATAAAAAAAAATAACTGATATAATTGGTTTCATAGTCTTGTTGCTAATGCTGCTGTATTCCTAATGCAGTATTCCCCGATGTTCTACCAGTCACTTAAGACTTTTGTTGACTATTAAAAAGAGCAAGTCAGAGCAAAGGAAAAATATTTTCTATTAACATCTATTTAGAGCTGAAATCTCCTTTCTGTGATTCTGAGCATTGCTGCTGCTGCTGTGCAGAGAAAGGAGGTGAAGTAGGGGGCCGTTGTGACTAGAAAGGAAAATTATTGTAGTCCACAAGAATGTTCTTACTGTCATAACTACTGAAAAGTATAAGTGCAGGATTTTCAGAAAAGGTTGCATTTAGTTGGACTGTCATACAAAAGTTACAATTGAGAAGTGGTTTTGGGGCTTTATTTTTTCTCAGCTACAGAATTAGAGGTGTCCTGAAGTTGTGGAATGCCAGAGTAGGTGTTCAGGATGTAGAGAACAATTAATTTTTCAAAATGTTGGCAATAAATATTTTTAGTGATTAATAAATAGATTATTCAAAATGCTATGTTGCTCATAAATGAAACAAACAAAAAGCCCCAGTAGTCATTTCTGTTATCACTAAAGAATAAAGTGATGCCAGACATACATGCTCATTTGAATTAATTGACAGCTGATATAATGATGACATACGGTTTGCATTAAAAATATTTTACCTTTTTAACTCAACATGCTCTTAAATAATCATTTCTAACACTCTTTGTTCTCCTAATTTGTAAAACTTTTTTTATTTATTTAGTTTGCAGAGTTTGATCAGATAATGAAATCTGATCCGGATCACTTAGCAGAGCTAGTTAAACGAGTGAATCGCTGGCTTATCTGCAGTCGTTGGAAAAAAGTTCAATGGTGTTCTCTCTCAGTGATTAAATGTATGTATTTCATGTTTTCTTAAATCAAAATGTTTGCTAAAAATACAGCAAAACAATTATCACCTTGAAATGTGGCTAAGGGCATGTATAGCAGATGGTTACGTACTAAAGTCTGAGTAATTGCTTTCAAGATTGGTGAGATTTTTTTTTTTTATGCTTTATGTTAGATACATCGGAGGGCTTAGGGCAGAGGTTTTTAAAAGTGGGACATGCAGCCTACCACAAATCTCCCGTGCCCAGTCTCCTTGGGTGTTACTGAAGCCTAGGTAGACACTTGCACAGAAATAACTCGCTATTACACGTCTTCCGGGGAGAGACTTCTCCGTCGGCAGGAAAGAACAGCAGTTCAACTCTCTGCTGACAACATGGAGTTGTTTAGTTCTGGGAAGTACCTGCACAAAGGTTGTCATCTCCAGACAGAAACCGAGCGTTTGCAAGCACCGACTTGAATTATGGGGCACACGTCTCCACTCCAGCAGTTACTGCTGGTCAGCAAATAAGTGTCTGTCGCTATTGATACGCAGTTTGTAAGTGCTTGGCCTGCCCAGTGCACTGTGCAGGGCAGGAATGAGGCGTGTGGAATGGAGATTGGTGCGTGGGGGGTGCTTCAGTAAAGATGTCTGGGAGATGGGGAAAGGGCTGGTGCGGGATGTGAGAGATCTATAATGACACAGAGGGTGCAAAGTATACATTAAGGTTGGGAAGAAAAGCAGGAAGGCCTCATGCCTTACGGCTGTGCGTTTGGGCCAGCATAGTTGTGACATCTACAGCTATCACTGATTGGAAACTATTTGTTGCTGTTTATACTGGGGCAAATAGAATTTGTGAATTCTTATCATACAGGTTTCAGACATCAGAAATTGTAACACTAAAATCATGTTTCTGACCTAGAAATTTATGCTGTTTAGTCTCTATAGGACAGAAAGTCTGTCACTGTGTCCAAAAAGTAGAAACTCAGGCAAATAATCTGATTTAATGTACCTTACTTTTTTTTTAGTGTTTTATGTGAAATTAGAGGCCAATTTTCTCCCCAGAATAAAGCTCAGATAGATACACAAAAAGTAGAGTGCATCTTTGTGATCACGTTAGTCCAGTAGTTAAATATCACTGCGTTCACAAACCGTGTGCTCAGCTGATGACTAAAGGCAGCATGGATCATTAGGTGTCTATGCTTCCTGCCGTACATACGTAAAACCTGCATTTATTCTTGCACTTCTGAGCTGCTCAGCACTCCTGCTTGTGCCGGTGCCTTGACGTTATTCTCTTTTTAACTTGCCTCCTGGTCCCAATCATATAGATGAAGACTGTATTAGAATAACAACAGCTGGAGGGTTTTTTCCGTGTTCTTTCATTTCAGTATTGCAGAGAAACGCTCAACAAAGTTGCAGCCACTTTATTTTTGTCTAGCAGATGCTGGCTATTGATTACCCTTCAGTGTAGGACTTAGACTTCCAGCTGAGCATTTCTGCTCGCTCGGTCCAGTGACTTTTCACGGAGGTTACTGATGTCAGTGAATCTGGACGCTGGGGGAGCGTGCACACGCTTAAATCTTCCTGTTTGTTTTGAGTGGGAGCCTCCGTGCCTGGCTCAGGATTGTGAATTCTTTTGTCTGCTGTGTCTTAAGTGTTGTGGTTCCTGTATAGACCTAACTCTGAAGCACGTAGTCTACGTATAGTTTTGAGCCATCAAGTGTGTGAGTAATATAGGAGTTGCGTTAAATTGTATAAACTGTTGAGACTCAGTATCTTCTGTGTGTTTACAGTGAAAAATAAGATAAAATATCGAGCCAGTGCCTGCATTAAAATACAGAAGACTGTTCGTATGTGGCTTTGCAAGAGAAAGCACAAACCACGGTAAGAGGATATTCCTTAGTTGAAGAAAATGGATTTTTAATAATATTTGCTTGTGAATGTAAAGAGGAGATTTACTATGCTTAACTAACTATATCTGAAGTCCTAGAATGATGCGAAGTACAGCTGAAAGAGACTTTGAGAGGTGTAATGTTCCTCCTCTCTTCCCAAGGATGAATAGACTATATCTGAACCTTTCCTAAGAGATGTTTGTTTAGTGCTTTGTTCATGAAATCCTTCAGTGATAGCCTAGTTATTAGAAATCCTTAGTTAAGTCTCTCTAAATGAAATCTAAGCTCATGAATTTTTGTCCTTTACTCATTCACACCTTCTTCCATAGGCCACTTTTCATTTTTATCTTAAAAATAATTATGTTCTGTCTGTCTTGTCTCCTGTTGAAATTAAGTAATTCCATTATCTTTAATCTGACTGCATGGAATACTGATGGAAAAACTACTTCCGTCATTAAGCTCTACGGACACCTTTTTATTCTTTGACAGAGATCCAACTTTCTGTTGTTTAATAGTGGGATTCTTATAAAATGTTTTCTTTTACGTCCTTTTATTGTTACATTTAATTTTATACCTTGGCATTTCTGACCACCTCCCTATATTTTAAGCTGTTCTGTACTCATCGTTAATGATTTAATTTAGTTTCTACTTTTTGTATGTTGTTTTCCTGAATCCCAGTTCACTGATTTCTTTCTAGGAAAACTTTATCCGCAGAGTGTAACTTCTGTGTGTGGCCTTCAGTATTGGTTCTTTAAAAAGCTTTCCCGGACTTTTCTTTTCCCCAGATTTTTTTTTTCTCCCTGTGGAGTCTAATGACTAGGTTTCCTGCTGTGTAGTTAAATTTTATCTGATTCAGTCCCATTACTGCTCTTGAAGTGGCATGACTCAACCTTTATCCAATCCAGTCAAAATCCTCTTGTGGATGCTAATGATTTGTTATTGAAAAAAAAACCCAAAAAAAACCCACCAAAAAAAACCCTCTAAAGTAGCATTAATTCTCAAAATAAAAATGCATTTTTCCATTTTGAGTCACCATCTGCTAATTAGTTTTAATTCTTGCTTGCAAAAGGCTCCATTGCTTAGTTACTTCATGTGATAATGTTTGAATTTCAAAAAAAGAGGGTGACTTCTATCAGAAGGCAGAAGTTGTCTCCCCGTCCACCTCTTTAATGCGACTGATTAGTGGTAGTTTTAAAAATCACCTTGTAAAACATCTCAAGATACAAATAAACTGTCTTACCTTCATAGCATTGATGGCCTGATAAAAGTGCGTACGCTGAAGAAGAGACTTGATAAATTTAATGAAGTAGTAAGTGCTCTGAAGGAGGGGAAGGCGGAGACAAGCAAGCAGGTCAAGGAGCTGGAGTATTCTATTGATGCTTCAATGACCAAAATTAAGGTATGATAATCAGAGAAATAGTTTCTTATTACTGGAATCTTTTAAAAAAAAATCTAAAGTAGAAGGCCAATGTATTTTTCTTAGTAGAAAAGACATTTTAATATAGAGGTCTTAATTTTCAGAGGTACTAGGTAAGTCATTTTTAAAATAATTTGTGAATACAATTTAAGTGAGTCCTGAAAATGGGTGCATATGTCTAGACTTTGGTAGAATTATCTGTGTTTCAAAATTGGCACTGGAGATTTTAAAGCAAAAATGCATGTTGATATTGTGAGACAAGTGTTGATGATAATTTGCTTGTTGCTTTATTATTGGAATAATGCATATGTTTAAAATAAACCAGAGCTGAAACATACAAGCATTTGTCACAGAGTGAAGGGATTCATATTTCAGTTACGAATTTTTTTCAGTCTTGGTAGTAAAGAGAATTCACCTTGCTGGCAATGCTTTAGGGTCTAGAGGTCTCAGTTTCTTACCACAAAAGCACACAGACAAAGTGAAAGCACATTGGTATTTATTGATGTGAGAAAAAAATCTGATGTGTCGAATTTTTGTTTTGTCCAATGTTATAGCTTTCTTAGCGTCTCATATTAAGATTTTTCTATTTAAAATCACGGTCGAAAAGGTGATAGAGTTAACCTGTCAACTTATAGTTCTCTTTTCTACTAAAAATAAGATAATTTGATTATCATCATGATACACCCTCAGAAAAGGTCAGCAAACACCACATATTGTAGTTTTCTTAGTATACATCAATGTGAATTGTAAAATGAAATTAAATTGTAGCTGTCAGTGAGGTTTGAAAACATGTAGCAAAAGCTATTGCTTTTAACTATTTTCAACCTGTTACTTGCTGCTAGAATCTTTTTTACAAAGGTTAGTCACAGCACAGTCCAGGGCTTTTTCTGAGTGCTAGCACACGTGTTAAGAGAAACTATTCTGTGCTATGACATAAAAGGCAGAGCTGTAAATAACCAGTGTAGAAGCTAAGAACACAACACAAAATGCTCATAGGAGACCCTTAGTTTTCATCTTAGCAACAGAAATTAATTCTTACTGTGCTTAAAACTGCAAGGTTTAAAAAATGAAGGCAGTTTTAAAGCGAGGTCGTGTTTAATTTCAGTGATAAAAAGGAGATTACGTTGTATGGTTTCATATGAGAGTAATGAATCGTCAGGATTTTAGCAAGAAAGGGAAGGATTTGCTCAAGCTCTCCCACCGTGAAGTGTAATATAATTTAATTATGCTGCTCAATGCTGTCATTTCACTTAATATTTTTTCAATATACATTTTTAAAAGCGAAGTACAACTGTAAAAGAGTATAATCTCCTCTTACTATTTCATTTTGCAGACCACTATAATGACTAGGGAACAGATACAGAAAGAATATGATGCTCTGGTTAGAAGCTCAGAGCAGCTTCTGAGTGCACTGCAAAAGAAGAAACAGCAAGAGGAGGAAGCAGAGAGGCTTCGACGCATCCAGGAGGAAATGGAAAAAGAAAGAAAGAGACGTGAAGAGGAAGAACAAAAACGAAAGAAGGAAGAAGAGGAGAGACGTCTGTGAGTCTTGAATAAGTTGCTGGTTATAGAATGAGAAGAAAATAGGAAGGCACTTTAATGAGGTTGCTTTTAATACTCCTAATGTTAAAGAGAGACACTTGAATTGTACTCCTCCTGTGCTATGCAGTGTTAAAATGTTTTCTTTGCCGGTGATTTATAAGGTAAGTGTAGTCAGAGTGTGGAAGAAATGATATGATGGAGCTGTAGCTACAGGTGGACTTGGAAAGTTTCTTGATTTTACATGTAGTGTCCTGTCATCAGGACTGTCCTGACTTCTGGATTACCATTCCGTTTTATGGAAGATGCTTCCATTGTTCACTTGCATCGTAATAACGCATTTTCATTTCCTCCTCCTCCTCTTGTCATAGGAAATCTGAAATTGAGGCAAAGAGGAAACAGGAAGAGGAAGAAAGGAAAAAGAGGGAAGAGGAGGAAAAGCGTATTCAGGTTAATGTTTCAGCTGTGTGGGGGTTTTGCGGTGGTGGTAGTTGTGGGGTTTGTTTTTTTGTTTTCTGTTGTTTGGGGTTTTTTTCTCTTCTTCACAGCTTTGGTTCTCCACTAACAGCTTCATTTTATAAATGTGTGTCTTGGAGTCATTCAGCAGTGTTGCTTTAGTAGTAAATGTAAGGTGAAAATCATGACTAGGGCATCCCAAGACAGGTCACCTATTTCTTGTCCACATGCAAGTTCAGGTCTTCTGAGTAAAGATGCATTTGTTTTCAAAGAGGTTTTGAAGTTATTTCAAAGTTAAAAATACACAACAGTGGAGAATCCTAGTTTAGCCTTTGGAGTTTTAGCAGATGTTCCATTTTAGGCAAGTTTGGCACTCTTCTACTGTAAGTCACATTTGGACTCAGGCTGTGTCATGTACCAGCTTAATTGTAAACACTGTCAAAATACTGGTAATAATGAGAGGATACAGGACTGTCTCCGGTAGCCCCTTTGACTACATGCATGCAGTTCAAACCCTGCTCCTCCACCGCTCCCCCTCGATTCTTGACACTTCTTACTGATCCCATCATGAACTCTCCCTCTGAGGTGGGTTTGGCCCCTATACTCTTGTTTTCCTTTTGTCTTGGAGATTGCCTGGGTCACCTGGGAGAGCAGTCTTAGAGAGAAAAAGCTTCTCTGTAGGGGCAGTTGTAGCAAGCGCAGGGCCATGGTCACTGATGTTTACAAACTCTGTTAAGTCCTGTCCATGATTAATCAGAAGCAGAATTTTTCCCCTGTATCTTGTTATCCCTGGAGTTAGCCTAGCACTGCTTATCCTCCTTGCATATGCGTACTCTTTTCTATCACCTCACCCTTGTTCTTGATAAACAAGTCACTGGAACTAACAGAGAAATTATAGCCTAACTGATGAAAAATGAATCTTTCCTGTGTTATTGGGTCTTTCACTTGTATCAGAATAATAAGAACTACCAGCTTTCAGAAATTAAACATAAAAAGAGTAAACTGCTACTTGACTAGTCTCTAAATCATTGCTTGGAGACCATTGCAGATGTTTTTTTGTGAGAAATTCATAGGATAAGTTTCCATTCAGGGACAGTTTAAATGGATTAAACTTTGTCCACTGAGGAAACAAGATGGCCTGTTGCCAGCAAGTTTAAAAACTTGGTCTGCCAGCACTATGAGCATCTCTAAGGATTGTCTTTATTTATGTTTCTTTGTTTCTGAGATACGGCTATCTGCAATGCAGAACGTAATTTACACTTTTACTTAGAAATGCTCTGTTTGGATACAAAGCAGACACATAATCCAGTAGGGTATTTCTTTCTTCTGCATACAAATAATTACTCATTATTTTTCCTTCTAGTGGTTGTTACTATCAGTTAATCTAAAGTGGGATTCATAGGGTAGAGTCATTGGTGTTACCGCGCTGCTTTAGTGGTGCAAATTCAAGACGATGAGTGGGAAGTGACTTTGTCTCCTTTGACTTTTGAGCACCAAGAAAGACACTGCTAAGACTTAGCATGCATGGCTTTCAGAACTATGAATTGGATGGTCATGTTTTAGTTAACGTGTGTGCAAGACCCTTTATTAGATAAAGCTGGTAAACTGGAATTACAGTTTTGCTCTGCAGAGGCAGTATATCTGGATTGCTTCTGCATTGCAGTAAGTCAGGACGCATTGCAGTAAGTCAGGATTTTACCATTTGCTTAAATTCAAAGCCAGATCAGGTCCATAGAGGATTCCAGTGTTTGCCTTGATCCCTTTTCAAAATGAACCATGGACCTACAGGCAAAACAATGCCTATTGCAAAGTCCTATAATGCCAAGTGCAGAAAATCAAGGGAATATTGTGTTACTGCTGTGGAGGAGTAACCATATTGCTCTGTCTCATCTGAGTTTTAATGATTCTAAAAACTTTTGAAGTCTAATTTTCATAATAGCTAACAAAAAGCATTATGTGTTTTTTTTTTTAAATAAGGAATAACTGATGGGCACTTCAGTTTGAT
Organism: Aramus guarauna; assembly: GCA_013400195.1. NCBI lineage: Eukaryota > Metazoa > Chordata > Aves > Gruiformes > Aramidae > Aramus > Aramus guarauna. The sequence continues at coordinate 41,098 of VXBL01003401.1, forward strand.
AATGTAATACAAGTGGTGGACAGTAATGATTTGATAAACTATATGAAAACCAAGATGCAACCTGTAGCTGTTTTGTTTCTCTTGGATCAAACTAAATACTAATGCTGTTACTTTCTCAGTTCTGTACATTTTGCATGTTTTGAAAGCTATAAATATACTATTTAGCATATTTTTCTAATCGTTTGCTTATGTAGCATTTTGGCTTTGACTGGATAAGGTTAAAGCTGTGTTTTCATAAAACAGGCTGAAATTGAGGCTCAGCTAGCTAGAGAACGAGAAGAGGAAACCCAGCACCAGGCAGTGCTTGAACAGGAACGTCGTGATCGTGAACTTGCAATGAGAATTGCCCAGAGTGAGGCAGAACTCATCAGTGATGAGGGTCAGCTTGATTTAGGATTGCGCAGGTATGGGGTAGTTAAATTTATCTCTCTTTTTTTTCTAATTCTTCCTATCCTGATTCCTTTGAGAAGTCTACGCTCTTGTTGGGTTTATGTATTTTTGTATTAATTAAATGGACCCTTTAAGTCACTATATTTGAATATTTTTCAAATTAACTTGTGGAATCTGGTAGAAATAGATTGCTTTTGCTTGAAGACTTTCTCCATTTTGCATCTTGCTATATCAGTAATTTAGTAGGTGCTTGTGAATAAGACTGCGTTCTGTTTCTTTTTCTGAATTCTGGCAAGGATGGCAACCAATTTCAGTTATGATTTTTATGACACATTTAAAGTAGTGAATGGAATTTCTTTGGTGGTAAGTAGTAATAAAATATACCCTTTCTGGTACTTGATGATTCCAGTAATACAGTGTGAATTTGTGTGTGTTTTAACAACAAGCCCTCTTTGAATGCAGAAGTAGTAGTTATTTCTGTATTCTGAGTGGTAAGTTGTTGTTTTTTTAAAACAGGATGAATATATTTAACATAGAAGGGTTTGAAAATTAAATGTTGTCTTAAACATTTTGTTGGAGCTTTTTGATATTTTGCAAGAAGTCCTTGGCTTTTCACATACAGATTCACACTGCCTAAAAGTAAAGGGTAATGCCTTAGAAGCAACTTAGAAGTTCCAGTAAAAATGGTACTTACTGGTGAAATTGCATAAAGGGATCTATGAACATGATCATACCATTGGTGACTTCATTAGTGTTAATCTACTCAGTTTGGTGTTGAAAGGAGGGGTGCAAGAGAATCCCAAGTGTTTCCAAGGAATTTCAAGCTCCCAGATGTGTTCTCTTTGCTACTCAAATTTTATCTAGGTGTATACTTTTTTTTTAATAACTGTGTGTCTATATGAGATAGGGAAGTGATTTTTTTTTTGTCATGTACAATACTGATTTTTAGACACTTCCACTAAAATCATTGTGGTTTTGCCTTCAGTTGTGCAGTAGCTGTCGTATTGTCCTAGATAAGACTTTAACATGCTCAGTTGGATGTCCAAGTGCTTCACGACAGCATTCTGGAGATTTTCATACTTTCCCTGTTTGGATTTTGGTGCAATAGGTAAACCCAAAGTCATTATAGTGTTGCAAAGTGGCAAACTTCTCTTAAATGTGAAAGAAAGGAGGCATTAGACAATCAGAGAATTCAATAACTTTCCTGTCAGTGAAGCTCTTATCTCCACTGTTTCCTACTGCTTGCGGGTGATCCTGGTATTTGTCTTCCTTGAGTAGTCCCAGAATGGGTGATGAAGTAACCATCCTAATAGTTTTGACTGCCAGTTTCTTTCCGCTGTGTAGCTAGCGGCAGGAGAGTGAAGACTCTTTTCTGAATGTTTGGAAAGTGCAGAATGGTCTGAACAAGTTAATATAGTGATATAAATCCTTTCTTGGATTTACTTGTATTATCTTAAGATAATACATAAATCTAGAAAAAAGTAGTAGAGAAATTTTTCTGCTTATATGAGATTTCTTTTTAGCTTATCAGCAATTTTTTTCTTTCTGTTTCTGCAGCCTACTTCAAAGAGTTTTAAGCATGTCCAAAAATGGAAGAAAATTCTTTTAATTTCACCTTTGATTTTATTTTGGTTTGTTTTTTTTTTTTTTAAATAATAATCTGCCACTTTGAAGGAAGTCTTGTACTTTGCTCATTTTTAAGGCACATGTAATACTTACGTGTTGGCATTTTTCAAAATGAGTAGCCTCTATTTATTCTCTCCTCAAAACTGTGCTGCATTCACCATTAGTTTTCATGGATATTTAAAGGTTCATAAATATTAGTAGTTTCTTTGAGAAATACACTTGTTGGCTCCTGTCAAAGAAGAGAAGTTGTTTGTTCTGGCAGTAGATCCAGCGTTTATATTTGTGCTTATTCTGTGCTGGATACGCTGGACCTCTCCTAGCTTCATCCAGTTTTATTACTCATCCACAGTTTGAAAGGCTGTGTAATAAGGGATTTACTGCACCGAGGGGTAAATTACAGAAGTTTTTAGCACTTCAGTAAAAAATTACTTAAATTAAAAATATTGCATAGCTGAAACCAGGTATCTATTATTTATGTGGCTTATTGAAACATACAGTATGGCATATAGCACCCAAATAAGCTAGCCTCAGTGAAGATGTTGTGAGTATATCTCTTCTGTGTGTTGCATTGGAACAATCCAAATAAATTCTAATTTGTAGCATATTCAATGCTACGTGTGTGTACATATGGGTCTGCAGTATGGCAGTTAGACTCAGTGTCTTTTCACAGCTTCCGTGAAGAAGCTATCTGTCCTGTTCCCAGAGTAGCTACATGAGGGTTGCTATTTCCTGTGATATGCTTATCCCAGCATAAAATTTATAAGTAACATGTCTCAGAAGCTTTGATTTTGAAAGATGGAGGGTGGGGTAAAGATGGGGGAAGTTTTCAGTTGTCCATTTTTTCCAGATGATCTTAATTTAACTTTTTAAAAATAATTTAACTCATGATTGAATGCGGTGAAGAAAAAAGGTTTGTATAATCCTATTTCTCTGTTTAAAAAAAATAAATCGTAAGACAGTAAATAAGATGTGAGAGAGCAGGAAGTACTATGATCCACCTTTTCCCCCTTCAATTAGAAAGGTAACAGGGAAGTAGTCTATCTAACATAAATATCTTCTATTTGCAGAGCCAATGGGACAAAGCTGCAAATGACTGCGTATGGCATTTTTTTCCATTTGAAAATAATAGGAAAAAAAAAACCCAACAATGCTAATTAATTCAAAAGAAATTGATATTGTCCTCTTATTTACTAATATCCCACAATAATCTTTATTAATGTGCATCTGTAAACTTTAAATCAATTTCTAATACCTTATATCCACTACTTTGCTTACATCTAATAAACAAGTTAATAATCTAATATACCTAATAATACCTATTTACGGATGATTATATAATTAGTGGAAACTTTTTCACATACCATCAGTTTTTCACTGCCCTGTATGATTTATTGCTCTTTACAGAATCAGAACCATCTGTAATGCAATTTTTAAAAAATAAGTAGCCATTTATTTTGTGCGCTGGAATTAGCTTCAGTTTGGTTGGCAAGAGACTATCACAGTTATAAAGGCTGGTTTTTATATTAATATGTTTGGTTTATGCTTATTTATCAATTTTCTTATAGGGAACAAATGGCCACAGAAATGTCAGAAATATTGTCTAGGTAGGTGAAAAGACAACACCAAATGAATCAATCATCTCATAAAAAGAAGTCACACATGAAATAGGTTGAATTATTATGGAATGAAAAATAATGGAATCTGGGGGCTTTTTGGATTTTTTTTAGGGAGGTTTTTTTTGGGGTTGTTTTTTTTTTGTTGGTTTTTTTTTTAAGTGCTAAGCTTGTAAGTAAATTATTTCTTTCAGATAGATTTCCTTTATCAACACCTTTTTTCCAGCAATTCTTTTTCTGCTATTTTAATTGATCATGTAACAAAAAGAATAAGAATAGTACACATACCCTGGTATTTTGTGTAATTTTGATAATGTTCCTCTGACTTTCTTCTCTTTTCACCTTTCTTATAATGGTAATAGAAAATTAGGCTCCACATCTTTCAAAAGAGGATTTCTACAGATTCAACACAGAGTTAATAAAGCTATTTCATGTTAATGTAGCTGTTAGTGCTTTTAATAAGAAAATATTCTGTTATAATTCCCTTTGAATAAAAGCAGTTTTGAAAATTACCATGTTAAAAGCGTATTAAAACCCCACTTAAGACATCTAAGCAAAATCCATTCTGAGATTTCTCGAATGCTAATGTGAGATTTTCTGCACAATGCAGGAGGAAGGCAGGTTTAGATCTCAATACAGTTCTGCTGTAACAGTCTCATACTGTTTTGTGTTAGAATACTAATTTTCTGTTGAAAGAAATTGTTACAATGTCCTCCGTATCAGTGAGTAATTAGAAAGTGTTTTGTGCAACCTGAGGACAAAAATAATCTTTTGACATTCATTTGCTGAAGCTTCCATAAGAAGCAGAATTGTCAATTATACAGTGTCAATCTGTTGTTAAACAAGCTACTATGCTGTGTATATATAGTCTGAGGATGATAGGTCTCCCTTGATTGATGGGTCTTCTAGTTGTAGCAATGATAATGGGGAACGCAGCTGTTAACTAATTTTGTTTCTTAGAGTGGCATTTTAAAAATAGGAATAAACAATGTTGTCTGTAATTAAGTTAGCATGTGAATTTAGATGGCTAGATTGTATTGCATATATTGACATAGTTCCAATGACAGTGGCCAATTCTTAATGTGTAAAAAAAAGTCATAAAACTTTGGGACAAAATCAGAGGCTCTATGTTTTGGTCGAATTAAAAATGCAGTACTTCTTACTGCATACCTGTTTAACTAAATTTTTTTTTTTTTTTTTTTTTACTTTTCATATACTGGAAACTTTTGACTTGAGACTGATTTTTTTTTTTAAGTCTGAAAATACTGTTTATGATTCATAACTTCATCAGATTGAGCGGTGAAGACTGATTGTCAAGTAGGATGCTCTTCTTACTGCCAGACCATTATGCTTCAAGTCATAAGAAAACAAAAGAGTGATCTGCAGAGTAGTACTGTAATGGAAAGGCTAAGCCATTCAATTGGATTAGCATTCTTAAAGATTACTAGTTTAACCACAGATCTTACAGCCTACTTCTGCTGCTCTAAATTATGTAGCAAACTCTTAAGAGTGGTGGTGGGTAGGGTTGCTAATTAAGGAAAATCCTTAGGATTTGTCAAATTAGATTCAAGAAGGTTAGACACTAGGCAGCGGAAATTACATTTAGCAGCAATCCTTCAATGTCCTACAGGTATGCCCATGATAACAAAATACTAAAATATATATTTTGAAGGAGATTGTCTAATGATTTGTTTTATATTTATGAGTAGTGTTAAGGGTGAGGAAAAGTTCCTGTCACTCAGCTATGTTCTGATTATAAGTCAGAGTGGTAATTTTTTGTCAGCCTTCTCACATACCATAACAGGAGGCTGTGTGTTGACTCAGGTTAGTAGTATGAGTAGGCATAATTAAGCTGATACTGCAATAAACAGTAAGAATCTGTAGTTTTAATTACATTTGAAGAGGTGGTTCAGTTGCTATTAAGAAGAACATTTGGTTAAACAGATTGTTGTGTTCTGTGAAACTTAAAAATAAATTGCATTTGTTATCTCTGCTTTCAGAACTGCTATATCTACACAGAGAAATTTTTCACAGAAAATGTATTTATAACCTATTAAGTAAAAAGGGAAAATAAACAACATAAACCTTCACAGTCCCACATGAGACCTCTATGGAAAAATAATCTTTAAAATAAATTACACTGGATTATAAATACTGTACTAATGTAACAGTCCCACAAAGATATTGCTGCACAGACTTTAACTGAAAAGGCCTGGTTTCTTCTGCTTTTCTCTCTTGTGAATTTTTAAAGTGACATATAGCATCAAGTATTTTACTGCCACGTCAAAGATCTAGTTACTTCTGAACAAATCCTCTCAGATCCCGAAAGATAATTCGGTTTGCCAAATGTCCTTAGTCATGGGCGTTACCAGAGGTTGGTAAAATCATGTGTCCCTGAATTCCTTAGTGTTTAAAAGGTATTCTGATTGCCACTGAATGTTGGAGTGTTTTGAAATTTGTTTATATCCAAATAATCCATGGGAAGTTTGCCATTCCTAAGGGAGAGTCCTTCAACTTCTTACCCATACTATTTTTCAGAAAAAAATAAGATTAAAAAAAAAAAATCAAGTTTATAGGTATACATGTAATGTTTGTTTGTTACATGGATAACCTTATACATACTATTAAAGATGATGGAGATTTTAGTAATAATTTCTCACTGGTATTTGTTGTTGACTTTATTGCATACCTCCCACATGACAAATATCTTTTGCCTTTGAAAAACACTGTTTCTAGATGAGTCTTTTATACTGGTCAGCTTTTCTTCTGAGTGTGGTCTTTTTTTCCTTGGTATTTCTTAATGCCCCGCCCCAGCTTAAATATTGCTGTTCTCAGACAGTTACTGTACAATTAATACAGAATTAATTTGATTTCTTTTCACAGATTAGACTTTTGTCAAAGACATGGAATATTTTTGCTAGTCTTGGAACAAGGATTTTGTCCTAATCCAGTTTTAAACAGCAGAGGAGATGCCTTTTCTCCCTTCTCCTTGACTATTTCAGAAATATTTTTCCTTGCCTGTTTTTCTAACGGACCTAAAAATTGTATGGCCACTTGTTATCTGTATTCTGCATCTTGACTAGTACCAAGAAAAATGTACACCAGCGTGGGGTGGGGTACACATGAGTAGAATATGCATCTTTTCACACATAAGCTCTGTTTATGACAATTCCTTTTAATCTCTAGGCAACCAATCAGATTGTTATACGATTTTAAACTTAAAAGATGCTTTCACTTTTTCTTGATCATTTGAACATCTTGAAAATAATACGGTACTTTGCCTTTGAATTCAGTCCCTCTGCTGCTGATTTTCATTGTAATAAGTGTGCTGCAGTGTTGATATTGGGATCTGTTCCTGCTGTTTTAACAATTCCTGTTTCATACTTGAAAAAATACGTATGTATCTTTTTAATCCTTATAGGGGTCCTGCAGTTCAAGCCACGAAAGCTGCTGCTGGTACTAAGAAGCATGACCTCAGTAAGTGGAAATATGCAGAGCTTCGTGATACAATCAATACATCCTGTGGTAAGTGGTTGGTTATTTTGGTTTGGGTTTTGTTTTGTTTTTTTTTTTTTTTTTCTGATTTGAGAAAGAAGTAAAGTTGTAGTTGTATGAAAAGTGTTACTTCTTCCTATGAAAAAGATAAAAACTTGCTCATGAATTTATTCAGGTTTGAATAAATGTCAAATTAATTTTAAACAGTTCCGTTATCCCAAAGAGAACAGCAAATGAAGCTATTACCATATTGAGGAAACAGAATTTCCTTTGTTACCTCCTTTACTGATTATATATTTATGATGTTAAACTGCTACATGTTATAATTTCTTGATTAAATTGTCTCAGTTTTGTGTATTTCCACAGAGGGAATAATATTTATTATGCTTTACCGAGATTTTTCACGTTCTAAAAAAATTTTTGCTGTCACTTTTTGCTGTCACCAAATCATAAAAAAGCAAATATGTCATGTAAAGCACAGTGTAAAATATTTTCTGTCTTAGACTTTCAGATTATTCTTTATTTTTCAAAATGTGTAACTTCATTTGGGAAGCTCACAGTTGTAACATGAACTACTTTCCCCTCAATGTTATGAAGATAGATAAGAATTACTCCTCTATTAAATATTACGGTTTCTTCCTGCTTCTGACTGAAAACAGCTGGTTGATTTCTGATTTAAGATAACTCAGAATTTCTCCCTGGATGTTAAAATTGGAAACAAACCCATTGTGTCTCTTTGTATTTAAAACCCAAAGTTAACTCCAAATCCTAACTATGTCTCTATTGTTTTTACATACACAAGACTGGAGCAATGTTTTCAGCTGACTGGGTGGTGCCGTAATGCAGAGTGCTAGTGTATGTTCATCACTAGTGAAGCCAGTTTGGATACTCTTGGGTGACTTATGAAAAAGCCTTGCAATCTTTCAGTCTCTTATCAGCAAAATTAAAATACATTTAATAAAGTGGAAAAAGAACCTAGATCTGAGCAGTCAAATGTCAAATTGCTGATTTTCTTTTTTTTTCAGTTGCAGAAATAAAGTTCAGCAGTGAAACTTTATCTATTTCTGTACTGCTTGGCTTGCGATAATGTCAACAGACAAATTTAGCAAAGTGAAAATTTTATTTGTAGCATTTCGCTGCTCTGCATTTCACAGAACAGCTACTTTAGGACTGCCATTCCTCTAAAGGAGGAAAGGATATGTAGCACTCCAAGGAGCTTTCTGGGCCATAACATACAGGACCTGTTGCTGCAGAGGATGAGGGTTTATTATAACATAACATAACATAACATAACATAACATAACATAACAGTGTTACAATGTGATCTAAAATTATTTACCTATCAATATGGAAAAGCATTTCATAAATATTTTTTCTGATCTTTCTCACTCATCCCTTCCTTTGTCATTTTTGAGACAGATATTGAACTGTTGGCAGCTTGCAGAGAAGAGTTTCACAGAAGGCTAAAGGTGTATCATGCTTGGAAATCCAAGAATAAGAAACGGAATGCTGAAACAGAACAGCGTGCTCCCAAATCAGTCACAGACTATGGTGAGGAGAGATAATTTTGTGTTTATGATAATTTTGGTGAGAATATTCTAAAGAAAAATTTCTAGAGTGAATTCTGGGTTTACTTGTTTGAAGGAAATTTTTATCAATTTTTATATTGATTTAATGGAAATATTTTATGAAATATTTATGAAACTGTGATTTGTGTTTTGAGACTTTTGAGACTTTGTTTTTGAGGTTGTTCATACTAGTTCTGACCTTTGTAATTACAAATGTTGCTTTCTAAGAGTAGGTAGTGGTAGTTCAGAACAGAGAATTATACCTAAGGATAGAATAGTTCTCAAATAGTCCATCTATTGGAGAACTACATGTGATTTTTTTTTTTTTTTCTATGCTATAAAAAACAATATTGGAAGGAATCTGCCTGTCATGCTGTGTTATGCAATTTACTATTACATTTCAGATCCAGAAAAAACAAAAAGTATTGATGATAAGCAGATTTTTTCTCATGCTTTTATTCTTTTGTAAGATAGAGATATGTAGACAGAGATGTAGATACTTTTAAAAGGAGCTAATAATTTCTTCATTTACGTTACTCTAAGCCTTATTATATTTCAGGTTACATCCTCTTTTTTTAAAAATCTGTGAGTGTTGATGCTTTTGATTATGGGATGGCAAATTTTTCATAGTCCCTGCTTTCTTATTAGATTGTTATTCTGCTGATTTCACAGATGGGTGTTTATTGTCAAAGGAATGTACTACTGAGAATAAGTGACTGCCTTTTTAATTCAATAAGAAGGTGTAGGAGTTACCATGTTGAACACTGCCAGACCTGAAAATTAGGTGCCCAGTTTCTGGAGTGGTATTTGCAAAGTGGATACTCTTTCCCTGCCACCCCACTGTGCAGGTCCAGTGGTCATCCGTTATAAAAGGAGTCTAAGAAATTAATAGAATCACAGCAAATGGCTATAATAATTTAGTCAGATCTTTCCTACTGTCTGTCTTCTGGTTGCATGATTCTTGTCTTCCTGGCCACACAATTAATGGCAGAGGCAGGGGAAAGGGAAGATGGAGAGAAGATGCTTTTCCCAAAGTCGCATTAGCCTGGAATTAGAGCATTGGCCTGGGACACGGGGATACAGATCCCAGGGGATACAGGTGCCCTACTTACTCTCAGTGTTCGTCCTTGTACCAAGGTGTCTCCTCCTTCCCCTTGATTCATTTATTGAGCTATGCATTGCTTGAGCATTACCTGAGAATTTGAGCTTTCCAGGGAACTTTGGTGCAGATATATGGCAAGTGAAATCTGGACCACTGGAAAAGGTGTTATCAAAGAATGGGTCTTTGTGGCCATGCCTAGAAATGTGGTTTTAAGTGCTTAAGAAAGCCTATGACTGAAATAGCATGAAAAGGCATTTGAAGCACTTCTGCAAAGTGGTAAGTTGCTTTGAATTTGAGCTCACAAATTTTGTCTGGAGCTAAATGGGTAAAATAAATATTCATGTGCAGTATTTCTGATGGGAAGTATCAAAGAGCAGAAAATCTTTGGATTTGTGCAAATAAAGCTTGGAATATTCATGATCTCGTCACATTTAGTTAGGCACAGCATTCATTTCAGTGTTTTTCATTGCATTTTTTACTCTTGTTGAAATATGGCTTCATATTTCTGAAGAAAAGTTAGAACATTGCAGTTCAGAAGAATGTCACTGACCTTTAGAGACTCATTAATGTCAGAAGTAATTCTTCCTATTGCAAATAATTATACTACATAGAGATTTCACATCTTTGGATTATAATGATCTGAGAAGATAGAAGGAACTCTGATTTCTTAGACGTTTAAGCTAAAAGTCTTTTGGGTGTCAGTGGATGTGTGCTTCAAATGATGTAGCTTCTTCTTTCTGTCTTTTCACTGATGTCATATAATTTTACAGGTATCCTTTAATTAAATTCATACATTCAGTATAGAAGCTGAACAATGGTTTGTGTATTATTATTGGAATATACAGATTGGTATTAGAGACCTGGATTTTCTTTTTTTTCCCTTGCAGAAATGTCAAAAATGAAAAGCAGTATGTTAATTAACTAGCAGATTTGTTACAGCAATCTGTACTTAGCATCTATACAACTGAGGTTTTGTAACAGGCATCGCAAATCATTTAAGTAATCAATTTCAAAATTAAATCCCCATGAAAATAGAAGCAGTTGGAAATCTATGAAACATGAGCAAAGAAGACATTTTATATATCTCAGTGAGCAGAAAATGAATAGAAATACTTAGCTCAACATATGTGTTTATTTTGTAACTAGAATTTCCATTTGTCTATCATTAGCATTGGCCAAAAATGTTGAGGTAATGCAACTATAACTTATACAGGATCAGTACTTCTATGTTTTGTTCAACATGTAATATTTGTTCACAGATTTTGCACCATTTTTGAGCAACTCACGTAAGTGGGGAGATGGTTATTTGAGCTAACTTTGAAGAATAGGATCACTTGAGAGCTCTATACTAATATGAAATAATCCAGTGTTTTGCTACATATATACATAGAATTTACTTGCTCAAAAAAAAAAATAAATCTATTTTATAATTTGGCAATGTTATTCAACTGATGGTAATTATATGTTACTCTAGTAATTTACAAATGTACTTTACTGCTTATCTTCATGAGATCCTACCCAGATGAGCAGTCGTGGGAAGGGAGAATGAAATAATCTTTGTATGTAAGTTAATTAAATGTATAATCTCCTATTTTTTTTTTTCTCCCTTCCAAGAAATACCATGCTTGTTCTAGCATTTTTTACTGCCTGCACATGGCTTTTTGTTGTGGCAAAACTCTGGAATCAACTTAATCTAACAGCTGTTTTCCTGGCACACAAGCTAACATTCAGGTGATGGTTTCTTTTGAATAAAGAACTACAATTCCATAGCACTGAAAAGTAGAGGCTATATTGGCTGCGTAGCATTCCTGTCCTCTAGATTTCCTCTTGGATTTAGGTATGCATAGGGGTAGAAGTAAGCCTTTGCAATTACCATGGCAGTGCAAAAAGTGTTTGACAATACTAAATCACTGATCTCCTGTGACAAATGTTCAGACAATTTGCAGAAAATAGAATTAAACTATGTCTCCCTGTAAAATACATACTTTATCTGTGTTGATGTATAAAAATAACATTCATTTATCTGTTTTGTTTCTCTTTATGTAGACATGGGAAAAAAAATGGGGGGGTGTGATTGTATTGCACATATTTTTTTTAAGATTCTGCTCTTCACATTTAGAAAAACTATTTCTGCTTGAATCAAAGTGGAAGAAATTTCAAGGTGCAGTTGCTAGTCTGCTAGTCCACTAGTCCTGTTCATAACTGTAAAAATAAATTATTAGAAGGGATTCTATTTTTTCATTTTATTAAGTTTTAGCTCAAAAATTATCTTTGCTTAGTAGACAGTGAACAGGAAAGGAATTACTTTTAATTGTTTGCTTTATGCTGAAACATGGAACTGTTAATACTGATTTTCTGTTGTAGAGATGGCATAGATTTACATTCAGAATTTCTCAATCAGAGTATTCCTAACAGTGGTTGTAAACCACTAAAACAAGATCAGTAAACTTTTGCAAGAAGCAGTTATTAAAGCAATTGATCTTGCTTGTAAGAGCATTTACTATTTAATACTGATTATGATAGTGTATAGATAACATTAAGAAGGTTGACCCGTTGATGAGTTGACACAGAGAGTATTTGCTTTTGTTCAAAAGAAAGTTTCTCTCCAAAGTCCGAAATGTGTGGGACTCTGAGGGAATCAAAAAATGCACATGGGAAATGTTTCCCAAAAATATGTGTGAAGTTTTAAAAAGTTTCGTATAACTCTGTCTCCTCTAGAAGTTTGGTCTGTTGATCTCAATGGTCTGAAATAAACAATTTCTTTAAAAAAGAAAGCAGCCAGAGAGTGGTTCTAATGCTGGAGTTTAGTACACAGAAATCTAAGCAGAAAGTCATGTTTGGTGGCAGCTTTGTAGTAAGCAGTATTTGTTGTCAACATTTCTATTAACAAATTTGTCATTTCTAACAGTATTACCCTTCTGTGTTGACCGTCAAACGTCAAACCGCCAAACATCAAACTGTCAAGTGATGTTTTTTATTTTTGTAACTGAAAATGTTTCTTTCAACTGTGACCTTGTTTTACAAAGAGATGGACTGAACTAGAGCAGTTAATGATTAATGTTTCTGGTTGACAAATTTTATATGGGAAGCTTTACCTTAAATACTGATTTAAAGCAGAATGTTATTTTTTTCACTTTGTTTTGTCCAAACATATGCCATTGAGCAACCTAGTGTTACGTATAGATACAACAGTCACCATGAGCCTTTCCTCACCAGTGTTGTAGCTGTAGTGATTAAAAGAATGCACACCAAATTAGATGGGAATACTTTTTAGGTTTCATAAGACTTCAGATGACCTTGTATTCAGAGAGAATCTGAGATTTTTTAGGGTTTGGTTGATTGGTTGGTTTAGTTTATTTCTTTGCTGATTAATCAAGCAAGTCATAATATGGCTTTCTTGTTTTCTGTTTTTTTGTTTGTTTGGGTTTTTTTTGTATGATAGCTCAACAGAACCCGACAGCCCAGCTACCAACCAGACAACAAGAGATTGAAATAAACAGACACCAGCGTTACTTCCGCATTCCCTTCATCCGTCCCGCAGACCAATACAAAGATCCCCAGAACAAGAAGAAGGGTTGGTGGTATGCGCATTTTGATGGGCCATGGATTGCTCGACAAATGGAACTTCATCCTGATAAGGCACCCATTCTCCTTGTAGCAGGTTGGTATTGAAAGCAAAATTGTAATGTTGAAAAGGTTCAGAGTTGATATCATAGAAGTTTCCCAAGTTGTATCCTCTTTTTTTTTTTTTTTTTCATCAGCAGTTCTTGTCTGGGCAGAATTTGAGGATTTGGGACTGCTGTTGATGGTGTCCAAATGTTACAGAATATCGTTTGGAGATATAACTGGTCACATCTTTTCCTTGTACATGTACTTTAATCTGGGAAGTCATAGACAGAGTGGGAATGCAAATGTGAATGGTTTATTATTCAGTGTCCTCAGTTATTCACTGAACTGGAGACAGCGTGAAGATGAAACGTAACAGTTTAGCTGGGAAAGTTCTACTCATCATTGTATTGCTTTTTAGTTAGCTTTGAAAAAATACAGCAGTTTGTATCAAAACAATTTGAGTATACGATATATTGCCTTGTCATAGTATGGTGCTAACAGCAAACTGATGCTTTTACCATATTTACGCTGCCTAGTATGGGAGAATTAACTTTTTCATTGTAAACATTTAAAATAAAAACTAAATATGGCAATGGGTAGGTAGAGATTTCTCCTCCTTTTCTGGAGGATAATGAGCGGGGGAGAATACACTGGAGAAATGCTGTTTATAGTTCTGTGTTTCGAGTTTTTGTGTTTAGGGACTGAAGAAAAGGCCATAACCAATTTGTTTGGCTTCAGAGTCATGCTTTACTAGCAACCAAACTTCCTTGGTTTTCTGCTAATGATTTTTAATAGAATTCCTTACACCATCTGTTGCCTATTCAGTGTCAAAGCCCATAGCTAAAAGTAGCATTGCTGTCATAAATACCACATGCAATGGATCACCTATTAAAAATAAGATTAAAATATAGTGAGTAAGCTACGTTCATCATTTCACTGGATTCCCTGTGTCAGTCCCATTTGGTAAACATTGTTTGTTTAGCATGGGAGGCTGACAGATTAAGAATACTGACTACTTGATCAAAAGTCTTGAGTTCTTGGTCACTTTGCTACATTTAAACAAATTAAATAATAACAGCAGTTCACTGTGATACTGTGTAAAACTTAAAGTATGTGTAAAATAAATGCAATTGTCATCTGGTAGTGGATTTCAGGAGAATATATCAAGATGCTGATCTTTCTGGCTTCTTTCCTTTGTTCCTTTTTGCTCACTTTTTAAGCACAATTTTGTCAGTTGCAGCATCTGATACTAGTTTATTCTGATACTGCTTTTCTACTCTGTGTGTTTAAAACAACAACAACAACAAAAAAAAAAACCCAACAACAAATAAAACACAAACCCAAACAACCCCCCAAAAGAACCCAACAAAAAAAAAATATCTGTGTACCAGACAGAGCATATGAGAGGAAATCCAATTAACAAAGATCTAATTTTTGTTAATGGGACCTTTGAAGGATGTAAAAGCTTTATAAGGACTTTTTTTGTTCCGTTTACCATTCCAGGCAAGGACGATATGGATATGTGTGAGCTTAATCTTGAAGAGACTGGCTTAACTCGAAAGCGAGGTGCTGAAATTTTGCCGAGGCAGTTTGAAGAAATTTGGGAGCGCTGCGGAGGTATCCAGTATCTTCAGAATGCAATTGAAAGCAGACAAGCTCGTCCTACGTATGCTACAGCTATGCTGCAGAACCTATTGAAATAAATGGTGGTTTTGCACAGTAGCGTTCGAGATGAGAACCCTTGCCCGTGACACAAAGGGAAGAGTTCCTCTGGGCAACAGAGGATGTAAACATTCTATAATCATATTAGAGATGTTTAATATAAAGTGAACAGATTTTATTAATCATGTGGTTTGTTAATTTGTACTTTATGATGTTTAATTTGTGTAGTGAACTTTACTAGGTATGAGGACCTTGGAGAAATTTCAGTCAGTGTAGTTTGTTGCATTTTGTTTATATGTTGCATTTTCTTTAACAGTTTCTGTTATAACTCTTAACTTGCTTTTAAGCAATCTGTCTATACTTGGGTAAATATTGCAAAGAACTGCATTGCAACCATCTTTTTATAAAATCCCCTCTTTAAAACACTGAATAGTTGGCTTCAAGTGGTGGCCTAGTAAAGAGGATATGCTGTTTCTAATAACTGGAATTGTGAGGCCTTAGCTTTGACTTCTGTTCCAGAGAAGTTGGAGTATACTTTTATATAATCTGAGACATTTTGTGTCCTGATTTGAAAACTGGTTAGTGTCTGTATTTACTGACTTTTTCAGAAACTGATGGGAAATCCTCCTAAACTTGAGACCCATAAATTCCTATTTAATGCATTCTCTGTCTTGGTTTAAGAGAAATGGTTTTCTGTCCATTCTGAGAAGAGCGTTCATACATGCCAATAGTGTGTAATATTGGAGGTACTCGAAGAATGTACTGCTCATTAGGGCTTGTACCACTTCTCTCTTTTTCTTTTTCTTTAAGTACAAATTTCCTTTAGACTTCTACTTTTCTGACCAAATTTCCGTTAGGAATTCTTGGACAGTTTGTTTATGCAGGTAGTGTAATTTCAATGTATTATGCAAAAGTGTCCCGGACTTATATCTGGAGGCATATAAGATTAAGGATAGCATAAGGGAAATATGTTCAATTTTTTGGTGGCAGTCTAACTTAGTATTGAGGCCCAAGCCTCAGACATTCTGTTTAATTTAATCGTAACGAGATGTACAAGGGTCTGTACCTTTTGTTAGCTTCTATAAAAATTTGGTCCAATAACATCATGCATCATCTTAATGCTATGTGCTGATGAAATAGCCACAATTTTTAGTGTACTGGAATATCATAGTGATTCGGACACTGAGCTTTTTCTTACTGTCCTCTGTCAAGTTGCATAGCTTGTAACAGTTCCCTTATTAAGCAGTTTGTTTGGGGAATTGTTTTTGTGGGTGGGAATTTCTAATTTCATACAGTTCTAAGATGCATCTTGTTCTCTTATGTGAACATCGTTTCACCGTGCTGGCCATTTTTTTCAGCAAATTAAACTTCATTATTTATTATCACTCTGATAGGAATTTGAAATAGAAGTAGCTTGATGTCCAATTACTTATTCAAGCTGATTTAAAAATGAAATCGTGCTCTATGAATTAACAAAGTTTGCTTACACTATGAAATAATTCCCTCACTGTTCACTTAGTTTGAAACCTCTTGGAAACTTAGTTTTTAAATGCATAACTATACTGAATTAATAACTTTCAAGAGGTGCAACTCTATGGCACAGAGGAAGCTCACAGTGCACACATCCTTGCTGACCTTAGATTGTGCTTGCGTGCCGCAGTCTGTTATAAATGCAGTCCTCACTGTAATAAATACTGTATCTCCTTACTGTGTGGAGATATTTGAGTAACACATTAACTGTATGAATCCGCTGCATTAGGGAATCTCAGCTTCCACGGTGTACCCACTCTAACTTTTGGGTCATGTGATTGCAAATGAGAAAATTTTTTCATTGTACCCAAACAAATTCTTCACTGAAGCAGTATAATTTTTGGCTGGAAAAAGAAAGTGCATCAGACTGTCAGCTAGCAAGTTGTGTACAAACCTGTACAGTCTTGCATGAGTTTAAAGGTGCTGCTTACGAAATTTAGATTATTGGGTTAACGTGTTACTGAATCGGAACCAAAGTTTCAGAACTTCCAGGCCCCAGAAACTTAGCACTGCAAGAAGCTCTGATCATTCATGCGATACGATGAAGAAAAATCACTGAACAGATAGGGCCGAGGTGTCCTACCCTGTATTTATTACTGTCTAGATTTAACTTCTTGACTTAACTCATCCAGTCTCAGTTCGTGTGTGTGTGTGTATATATGTATCTCTAAAATGGATCTTATGAGACTGAACATGGTAAGCAAAGAACCTCAATACTGAAGAGTGTGTGTATGTATATACACCTATATACGCTTAAATATTTTAGTATATATATGTGTAAACATACTTGTGGGGCACTTAAATAAAATTGTTAACTGAGCTTTTCCAATCTGTTCCTTTGATTATGCCAGGATTTCCTTGACTGGCATCAGAAAGAAAATTGATTTTTCAGGATTCAGGGAATTCTTGTTAACTAAGTGACTAGCAAATACAAGCTATCAGGAAAATAAAATTGACTATGAAACAGTGGAAGAGGAACTGGTGGCTGGATGTTCTCAAATGAGATGTTCCCACCTCTCTGCGTTGCTCCAGCAGTACGCCTGAGGCAAGCAGAAGATGCATTCCAAAAATCAGGGTTTGCACGGTAGCATGCTTTTTTCTTTTCTTTTTTTGCTTCAGCTTTTAGGTTTTTTGATCTTTTTGTGCAACAAAACTAGCTTACAATTCATTTCAGTTTTGTTGTTTGTTTTTTGGTTTGTTTTTTTTTTTTTTAATGTCAGGCAATATTCAGCTGCTTATTGATTGTTTCCATTGTCCCATCTACTGTGTCAGATAATTACACTGTTGGTTGATTTGGAGAGGAAATAAAACCAGGGGGGAGGGGGTTGACCTGTAAGATTGTAGTATTACCTAATGCCCTTCTGATCTGCGATTATAGAGAAAAATGTAATTTGTTTTTTAAAGCAAAATGATGAGGCAAAAATGTTGGCTTGGTTCTGTGTGTTTGATTAAAAAAAAAATAATAAAATCTTCCTGCCTCTCAGTGAAGTTGTCCATTATAGTTGAGATCTTCTGCATGAAACACTCCAGAAAACAAAGGAGAGGAAGAGGATCACCATGTCAGGGTATGTTCCTGACTAGGTGACCCAGGAATATGAATTGTCTAGAGAATGCTACTTCGAGGATCACAAGGTCATTAAATACTTGTCTTTCATCCACTGATGAGATTGTTTTTTCTTTGCCTAGTTGAACCCTTTGGGTTTTTCTCCAAATTTTTTATTTAAAGTATTTAAATGGCCTCCTAATACTGTACTGAAAATTAAAAAAAATAAAATGCATTCCACGTTGAAATCTCAGTTGTATCTTTTGTACCATTTTGTTGTTAAAGACGTAAAGTGTAATAAGTAAGGGTAGGTTAAGTTATGAGAAGGGTAAAAGGATTTCTGTGCTAGAACTGCCTAATGCTTTTCTACCGAATATTTATGGTGCTTAAAGCTACCCTAGCAAAGGTTTTGTCTTTACTTTCTAAGGTAAGAATTCCTCTAAAACAACATTCTGATATTAAGAAAGTCTGATTTTGTTATCTTTAAGTCTCATACTTAATTTCTCAGTAACTGTTGAAACAAGTATCTTTTTTACTTTTATTACTATTTTTAACCTGTATTGCTATGGCTTCCAACATGCTTATCATTTGCTATGCGGTGTAGTGTTTGCATCTGTTTCGTCAGTGAACAACGAAATCACTTACGATGCTTTGAGTTTGTGTGCTGCAGGAAAAGCTTTATATTCAGGGTGGGGGGTTGTGTTGCTTTGGGTTTTGGCTTTCTGTTTGGTTGGGTTTGCTTTAAAAAAAAAAGTGTTATCAAACTGTAATTTAAGAAGATGGAAGTAATTCAGACTTTGGTATCCAAGAGAGACAATTTTGTTTCATTTTCCTTAATGGCTTTCATTTCCAACTGAGCTTTACATCAATTTTAAAATAATGTGGTGTGCCTTAGTGTGAGATTAAATACCAATTCAATTCCCTGTGAAATTTTCAAGTAAATAGTTTTATTATATTTTATTGAAATACAAAAGGCTTACATCCAGCAAATATATTTGGTAATTAATAGTTGAGAGTGATAAATAGTCATGAATATTCAGTATTAAAATACACATTTTAAAATTACTTATTTTTTAATCTGACTAGTGATAACTAGTATGAATTGAAATATACTAAACACATACAAAAATACATTTGTAATGGAAAAAAATGGAATGCTTTCAGCATTCTTAATGCATCCTTAACTTACATGAACAGTAGTGAAAAGCTAACGTTTGTTGGCAGGGATGACTTCCAGTGCCCTGCAAGAAGTATTCTTAAAGTAGAGCTTTATTCTGAAGTGTTACTGTGTAAAACCACATCTTAGGTTTCTTTTTTTTTTTCTCTCTTTTTTTTTTTTTTCTCCCCCTAGTTAAATAGAGTAAGTAAAAATACTATTTCAGCTGTAGAAACTCAACCTGGTATTCTTGGTGCATTGCCTTCATTTGTACAGAGTCACCAGTTTTGGTGCTTTTGCAGGCAAATCTGTTCGTGCACTTAATTGTTTGGAATTCGTAAACAGTTCTTTTGAGCGTACGTAATAAGGTAAACTACAGTTCAGCCTTTGCTGTGGTAACTGTGTGGTGCGAACTAAACGCAATTGCAACTAAAATCAGCTACTCTCCTGAATATGTGGAATTTTCACACCTGAACGCAGAGCTATCATCCGATACAGTCGTGAACTTTGTAGAAGCTCAGTTTGAGCTGTAAGTACAACTTCTGGTATGCACCAAGCAGCAAAACAGTGCCTGAATTTGATACAACACTGGTGCAGCGTATAAATACATATACTCAAGGTGTTCAAGGTAAAGTAATGCTCATCTGTGAATCAAGATTGTGGACCCATAAAGCATAAATTACTAAGCCTGTAAAATATTTAATGGCCACCCATTGCTTATATTTCTTCTACAGAAACTAATAGTAAGTAACCTCTCAGAATTATTTGTGTCTATGCTGAGTTTAAACTGTATCTGCTAATGGGCGACTCTGTAATCTACTTGCTACTGAGAGGGTGCTTGGGAGTATGAATCTCAGGTTCTGAAAAGATGAAATGGCAGGTGGTGTGCCTCAACAAAAAGCTTGAAGTCTTAGGATAAGACAGTCTAACTGTCTCCAGAAATGAAGCAGTGAAGTGTGTATGTACATATGCATTCATTAACAGAAAAATAGGAATCTGATGTTCATAGAAACCATTAAAAAAACCAAAACAAAACCAACAACAACAACAAAATCCCAACTTCTATGTGATTTGCAATGTGAGCATTGTAGGAGAGAATGAAGAAGTTCTCAAACACTTTTAATGTGCCCTTCGGTCAATGACAGCTCTGGTGTTTGCTGCTGACGTCACTGTATGGAAGGAGGGTTAATGAAAGGGTATAGAAATGCAGTAGTTTCATCAACATTTTTAGCAGGAAGTGACATACAACATTGAAAAAAGTCACTCCTCAGCAAAATCTGTTTCTAGCACTGTGCTCTTAAATAAAAATGAAGTTAAGATGTGTAAGCACTGGATGCTTAATGGATGCATCAAAACATTGGTGACTTCTTACTAGGCAAATTTTAGACACGGTCAAATAGTTGGTCAATTTGTTCATGTTGTTTGTCTTTAATAAAACCATTTGTTTAATGTGTACTGATTTCAGAGCGAACACGTTGTATCTTTAGGGATCCTTGAATATTTTTCATATGCATAATCACCCTGAAGTCCAGTCTTGAATAATGCAGACCTTTTCTGAATACCTGTAAGAGAAACTCTCATAAGTAATTTGAAAAGCATTTTTTAATTAGAAAATGTATTATTTATCTTCTGCTAATAGCCAAGATCTCACTAAAATCGTTTGAGATAATCTCCAGTTCATTGTAAGAAGAATTGAGTTAATCCTGAAGCTCTTTTTTTACATACTAAGACATTGAGCTCAGAGTAAAATTACTATTTTTCCTGCCTGGTATAACAATGCTGTGCTTCTGTATGAAGTAACAAACAAGTACCACCGATATCATCATAATCTGAGGGGCATATTTTTGACTGTAAAATAATTAGAATCCAATGCGCTTCAAAAGAACCCATGTCTAAAGTATCTGCAAGATTCACAGTTACAGCAGACCTGGGATAAAATGGTGTTGGGGATGTTCAGCTTCTACACGTTAAGTGTAAGAGCGGCAACTTTGCCGTGCAAACTTCTGAAGTCGCAAAACGGGACACCTGGCACGCTCCAGCTAAGAGCAGAGCGCTTCCGTCTGTATGGAGTTTTGGGTCGTCTTTCCCCGTGATTCTGGTGATGAACCAATCTCTGGTAGCGGTGGGGCAGCTCTGCCGGGCTGTCTGGTATTGCTGTTGTATGGCTTTAATCCAAAACACTGCCCGCTTGATGATCCAGGTGGCTGACGTGAGGGTGAAACAAATGGCAGTCTTTGTTTTCGCCTCAAGTTTAATTTTGGTCATCGTTATTGGTGGCTGAGTCACTTTTTCAGATGATGATGCTATGTGTGAGTTATGGGTTTTGATGAGCAAAGAATGGTGTATTTTATATATTTCTTACAGGGGATCTGTAGTGACTTTTAGGCTTCATCTGAATTACATCAAATTAAGCGATGCCGATTAGATTTGGCATTATGACACAAATTATTCTACCATCCTCTTACCCAGTGCTTTATTTCCAAAGCTTCTGAACTATTTTGTGTCAAATGTTTCTGGATCCTCTTAAGGTTTTACCTAAGTTGGTTAAAACTGATTTTCTGTGGTACCTGTTGCAGCACAGTTCTTCTGCGAGCTTTTTCATTTTAGCTTCTAGTGGAATTGTATGCTTATTTTCATATGTGCCTTTATAAATACAGCGCTGTACTTCCTGTAGATAATATGTCCTAAAAAGCTGTCACTGCGATCACTACACATTGCAAAACAGAATTTTAAGACTGGAATTTTCAAATTGGCCTAAGAGTTCTAGATAGTTCCACCCCCTCCTGAAAATCAATTCAAGTGCCATATTCTGTTTCAAAAATCCTAGCCCCAAAGGAGTTTCCAGATTGTGATACGGAAGTGATGCTCTTAGTTTCAGCTAATGAAAGCTGTGTCCTACTTACATTTTTCCTCCATTATCTTTTTTTCAAATCTTTAAAATCATGTTCATCATAAGGGCTCTGATGTAAACACTCATTTTGAAGTTAAGTAACGGCGAAAAATGTCCAAAACCACCTAATTATTTATTTTTAAACTCGTTTCTATTTTATGGTTGCTTCAATTCTCACTAAATTAATTTCCTTAACTAGATCTTGAGAAGATCTTTGTCAATATACTTTGGACAATTCAAATAGAGTCCAGATGACACAGGCCTGGTTTTCTCCCACAGATGTGCCATTTTACTCCTTTCATAAAATACTTAATGCTTTTGTAAGTAGCAATTTTAAGTGGCTCAGCTGGTATGAAAGCTTATTGGTCTACAATTGCCCACAGACACATTTCTTTTAAGATGGGTGGAAAATACTAATTGCAGGTGCCTGTGCTCTTGTTTTCATCAGCAGCGAAGCCAATTAATTCTGGAGCTTTTGCAAACTGCTGCTCCCTGCCGACCTGTCGATCCCGATCTCTGCCTTCCAGCTCTCCGCTGCTCAGCTCAGCCTCTAACGGTCGCCTGAAGAGAGCAGATCTGGGCAGGAATCCTCTGTTTGATGAAGATCAGTCTTTACGGTATCATTACTCGTTATTTAGATAACAATGCACTGGCTCAAGCCAAAGGTTGGTGTAGCCCGGTATCCCGTATCCCATAGTATGTACCTAGTGCCGGGGCCATCCGGTACTGACACTCCCCCCCACGATAAGGGGTGCTAGCAGCTACGGTAAAACCTTGTTTCTTCCTAATTGGGCTGCGATTCCGAAAAATGAAAATGGCGAAGTAAACGTTTTTTGGCTACCTTTCAAGAGAGCATAGTCAGATACACCAGAATTAAGAGACAGTCTGGAAATTTTAGAGAATTGGCTCTCCGTTTCTCCTTTCTTTTTTTCTCCCCCCCCCAAGATACAAGAGGTTTCAAGTTGCAAAACTTGAAATACTGTTTGAGATATGAGCACTATTCTGCTCAAATTAGAATTCCTACTTGTTCAAACTCTACGTAGCTTAAACAGGCACAAGTTATTTTTAAATGATCTGTGTTGCTTTTTATTTTGGATGTTCTTTCTTCCTTCATGTGTGCTTTGGTGACTGCTACATTAACAAATGGATAGAACAGAATGGAACTTCGTTGCATAAAAGCACTTCAGAAGGGGTTGTTGTTGTCATATCAAGCATCCAAAGAAAAAAGAGCTTTTCTTTCTATGGAATTAGTACAAAGAGGCTTCCTGGGAACATTGGCAAACAGGAAACTCAGTACAATTTTAAAGCTCTTGAAAATAGTCACAAACCTTGGTTTTCTCTGGCTGATGCTGGAAATGAAGAGTTTCGGAGACTAACTTGTCAGTCTTGGCTTTGTAAACTGGTCTGGTGACCTACAACAGTTTAAAAAAAGGAAAAAAAGAAACCAAAACACTAGATTAATTATTTCACTAAATCACAAAAAGCACTCAGATAGGATGGCTGACCAAAGCCATGCAAGACAGCGGTAGGAAAATCAGTTCTACGGTCCTGTTACGAAACCTACACAGCAGGAAATGTGGAAAGCAAATAAATGAATTAGTCTTTTTAGTTCTGAAATGGCCAAGCAAGAGATTAGAATCAAAGCTGATTGAGTTGTAGAGTTAACACATGCAGATGGACCTGTTACTCGAGGTGGGGCTGCTTGCTGAGGGGTAAGAAAAGGATTTCCATGCATTTTACCTCCACGCTGAATTGTGTTTTCAAGTTCGTGTAATGCTTCGTGATCAATCATCTCTGAGGAACTGACACAAGCACTTACACTACAAGCCGTGTGACAAAAGCTAGTTATGGGTTCGTCATGTTCGAAAGCGGGATTAATCCTTACAGCGTTTTCTGAAAGGCAGCTGTTGAGAGTAGAACTTCTACAATGCAGAACATTTTTGTTTAGGTAAGATTTTAAATTGCGAAAAGAAAAAAATGGAGTATTTTGAAATGTGAAGAAAAAGATCGTGAGCAGCTTACTGCAAATCAGAGTTTCTTTTGCTTTTTCTTCTTAACTTAATAATTAAAATGATGAAAAGAAAAATGAGGCTTAGTAAGCCAAGAATGAGAGGTTTAAAAATGAAGGGTTGTATGGGTTCTGGAGCAAATTTTGCACAGCGCTGTCCTTGGTAAAGCTCGTGTCTACGTACAGGGCATCTAAATAGGGAGAGGAAGAGAAAAATACACAGAACTTGAAGGCAGAAAATACAGAGTACCTCAAGTGAAAACAAAGGGAAATCTGCAATTAAATATCAACAGTATTCCCAATACAATTAATTGGTATGTGTCTGTATGAAATAATGTGATTGATAACAAAGCAAATATTCTTAGATTCATGAGAGAGTGTTAAAAAGACCTGATACGTTCTTTGTCAATCTATGAAATTTAAAGAAATCATGTATTTGGAACATCTCCGACAAATTTCTAGCCCCACAGGTGAAGCTGAAATAAGGCTTGTGGTTTAGAACCTTAGAAGATCAGGTGTGTTTTGGAGTAATGTCTAAACACATCTTTGAGGCCTATATTCTGTTTATTGGTGACTTTAATCCGAGTAGAAAGGTCTGAAATAAGAGTTCTACTACAAGTAGCTCCCTTTAAGGCAAGGGAGAAGATTGCCATATTTTATATGAGAACACAGGGGTTCCGGTTAGTGGAAAAACTGGCGTGGTTCTGAGTAAATTCACAAGCAAAACAAGTGCTTGACTAAAGCAAATAATAGGTTATAATTCTCTCCGCAGACTGTACAAGGTCGCACAAGCTGTCAGTCTGAGACTGGCTAAATTCACAAGCAGTTTCATTTATTATTTTTAATACTTTTACCATTCCAAATGTTGATTTGGTTATTACTGTACATCAAGCCAGGGCTTTTCTGAAATGGAAAAGTGTTATTTTCCTCAGCGCGCAGGTCTTGGAGGAGTAGGGTATACCCTTGGCTACTTGGGTAAGGTTTTGAAGAGGACCTCTTCAGCTCACAGGCTGATTTCTAGCACAAAATACTGCAGCTACACTACTGTAGCTGGAATTTAGCAGAACTGTGTCAATTCAATAGAAACTTTTATTATTATTTCTGTGACACCCACTGCAGAAAATTAATTTTGGCAGTTATGTTGTTACAGTGAAATTATCATGCGAATAATTTGCTCAGTACTCTTATTTTCTGACATTAATCCTAAATATCCTAAAAGATATATCATGAGCCTAATAAAGTCAATACTAAGAGAGAATAAACGAGTGTAACTTGTAAGAATTGTAACTTGTCTCTTGCTTATACACATGGCTGGTCAACTACCGTGTGCCAGTCTGGTTTACAGCGCTTCACATAATGCTCTGGATGGTCTGGTCTTACAATGAAATGGTACTTTTACAAGAGAATTAATATGTTTAAGTCCTGGGGTAGTTCTCAATATTGGTTTAACAGCATTTAATGTAAAAATCCTTATGGAATGTGTTTGCAGTTATGTGGAGCTGCTAATCTTTAAGCCTTTCCCAGAAAGCTCTGAAAGCAGCCTCAGCCTTCACGTGCTTCATTGGGTGGTCTGGAATCAGAATAGTGTTCACAGGTATGTTTATAAGATATAGATTCCCTTTTTAATACATCTTAGAAAAATGGAATTTCTTACAATACCCTATGTAATCAATAGCAAAACCGTGACTATGTTATTTCTTTTTTCCAAGTATTTGGAAGTCTGAAAAGAATACATGGTTGCATTCTTGTCATCTCTGCCAGTGATGCTAAATTTCTAATAAATTTCTAAAACATGTCTAAAAAAATAATTAGATCATGATGTTCTGTGTGTGCTAACAGTCAAAAATGGGTTTATCCGTAGTGAGACTATTTATGCTGAAGAAGGGTATGGCAATAACGTAGCTTGAAGTGTCTGAATGTTGAGGTCTTGGCTTATTAGCATAGTTTATGCTGTTGAAATGTATATACTCAGCCCTGCTTGTTCATGCCATAGACATATCAGGGGGCTGTTAACAGAATTCACGTCAAGCACCATTTATTTACCTGCAGACAGCTCCTCTTCCTGGAACTAACTCACATTTCCCACCGTTGATGCAAAGATGGGGTTCCAACTCGCACAGGCTCCGACAGGGTAATCCGTCTTGGCTTGCGTAACCTGGTTTACAAAGGCAGTCAGCCTCTTTTGTCCCCTCGTTCGTTATGCATTCGGAAAACTCGTCACATGCCATGAATTTGCATGGGTCTGCCTGATCAGCTGGAAAGGATAGGTAAATCATTAATCGACGCATTACCCCAAAGTAACTTGGCAGGCTTTGTGGCAGCTAGAGAAAAAAAATCCACGTTTACTGGCCTGCTACTTGTGTGTGTTAATAGGGAGACAGTCTTGCATAAAAGGACATGCATCCTTCTCTATGTAGATGACACAGCAAGTGTGCAAGCTTACTTGTTTACTCCATCGCTGTTAAGCTGTGATTTAATTTTCATCTCACCGACAAGAATTTTCACATTTGGATGTTTTTATCCTTTTTTACAGTAAGTGCTAGTTTTATACTCATGGATACTGTGCTACAGCCTTGCATACGTGTAAGAAATAGTTTTGGCTGTAATCATCTTAAACACATAATTTAGGATATGACTGGGGAGGGAATTAGACTATTGAATATTGCACAATACTACGAGGACTGCAGCCTAGAAATACTGGCACAGTCTGGAGAAAATACATACTCGCAGAGCTTTTTTCAAAGTGATGTGTTAGCACCAGGAAAACTTATTTTTATTTTTTTTTAAATATTAGTAAAGGATGCATCTGAGAGATTAAGGCAAAGTGAGCCTGCTGATATTCATCGGAAGGGCCAAATCAGAGCCACAGTTTACCTTGATACCAGTGAACTAAAGGTTGATACCGCTGGTAAGGAGGCACAGGCTCTGCCTCAGCGTTGCCCGGGGCGGTGCGCTGCAGAAGCTGAGAGGTCTCAGCACGTTTCTGTTTGACAGAGAGACTTTGGCATGAGCATCTCGCTGGCTTAGAGGGTCCTGTTTGGTGGTAATGTTTCATTTTCCTTAACAAAGTGTTTGGCTACATGCCTGCCGTACTTTTTATCATCTTTTCTCTGTTTGTGCTTTGTTTAGATTACAAAAAGGAAAAAAAAATGCAAAAGCATGCAGGTTTTGGGTTTTTTTTTTTTGTTTTGTTTTTTTNAAAAAGCAAAAGCATGCAGGTTTTTTTGTTTTTTTGTTTTTTTTCCAAAGCTTGCCATGTTAGTCCTTATGGTATTATTTATGACCCCTGCAGTCAGCCCTTTGCAGCTGCTGAGCCTGGATAGATATTTTGGACTGTCAGTTCCCATCAGAGTTTCACTGTGGTACAACATTGTTACCACTAGATGGCTCTTACTTTCACAATAAATAGGAATTTGCTTAAATTACCTTAATTTACTAAGCAGGTTGAGGTTTGGTTGGTTGTTTGGGGTTTTTTGTTGTTGGTTTTTTTGTTTGGTTGGTTTTGGTTTTAATTGAAAAGACAACAGGGCTTTGAAACACCTGTATGGGAATATACTGGCTTTCTAAACATATTTTCTTCTATTTCGACGTTTTACTACTGCTCATAAGCCTTGAAAGAACAGCTCTCTCAGCAAACTCATTGTGATATAGTTTTCTTGGATTAATGTTAAAATACCACAGCAGTAAAGCAGCTGATATGGATGAAGATGAAAGATTTAAATTTTTTTCTGTATTTGCATTTTAGCAACTTTATAAATTTAATTTGATGAAAATTTACTACTGAAGCAGAGAACGTGTGGTAGCCCAAAGTTCGCTCTTTCTAGTGAACTCATTTATTACCTTATTCAGTGAAACATCAGTTTATCATGGCAGTATTTGAAAGCTTAAATACTGTGATTTTTTGTTAACTTTCTTTACCACACACTATTCTTAGTGACCACAAGGAGTTACATAAAATGAAAACAGATCAGAAACTGCCTCCATGAATTGTAAATGGATTTATTTTGTTGTTGTTGTTGTTCTGAAGTTGTCAGAGATCTGTATGTAAAAAAATAGCTTAACCAAAACTATTAAAGGCGTCTGCATGTTAAGGTATTGGTATCATTCTTCTCCATGCCAATGAAATTAAATATTTAACAGAAAGAATTAACAGAACCTGCAAACAGATCCAGGCTTCAATTTAATAAAACAACATAGTTTTTGAAAACTTTAAGCTTCCGACATTGCAGTAGTGTCCAGATATGTTGTTACTGACTTTCTACTGTTTAACAAAGACTACCGACTTATTTGAAAGGTATTAAATCAGGAGAGATTTTGGAATTACAAATCTACGCGGTGCCACATATAGTAGTGCTCGGTCAGTGAGTATCTGTAGAATCCAATTGTTCTTAGACATTGTCTCCTTCTGTATTGAACTCTGTAGCCCTTTAAAAATACATTTAATGATGCTCTAAACTACGGTTGGCTTACAACATTGCAAAAATCACCAGAAATTACGTTTACATACTCAGCTGCAAGATTTGCATAAGTCTCTCCTGTAAACTGCACATGAGCGTTCTTTACACCCACCTTTGCCCAGCCTTTATTCTAGAGAGTTTTTGGTTCCCTATATTCGGCTCTGAACAGCAGTGGGTGTCCGTGCACAGCCCAACACCTCCACCCAGCATTTGATTATACTGTGTAAATACGTCTGCAGATATTTTTTGCAACATCTTGGATTTTCTTATCTCTCCTGATCACTGGGAGGCTATTGCTAATTTTGTTGTTTCCAAAACAGTGATACTTCTGAAGCTGTAACAATCTAGAAAAGATTATCTGCTTGGTTTTGGTTTTGCACATAGATTATTAATTCAGTCTTACCTGGCTCAATATCCAGGGAATAGCTGTCAATCTCCAAGTTGAGGCGTTGAGCTGCGGCATCACAGAAATCTTCCAAAACGCAGTGTACTGCCTCCGTGATATTGTATGGCACTGTCCTGGCAAATTTCATTTTGCTGTTCACAATCACGCTTCCATTCCTGAAGTTAAGTATTTCCAGGTGCTTAAAACCTGTAAGGTTTGACTGAAGGTATGGAAGTAGCTGCAAAACAGAAATTTGACTTTATTTTAACTTACTGTCAATGTCGACCTGTAATTAATTTCTCTTACAGTCACTTTGCATTATCAAGTACCCACATCGCACACTTATTTCTTTGGATTTAATACAATTGTTAAACTCCAGCACCAAATTCACTTTTCTATTTAGCACTATCTTCTTCTGGACTTTTGCATCTTTCTCAATAATATATTCAGATGGATGGGCAGCAGTTTCCCCTGTAATGAAATGTACAGCAGTCGGGGAGTTTATTCATCTAGAAGAGGGGGGGGGAAAAATCACCTCACTGAAAACCCAACTTTAATTATTTTCAAACGTTCAATGGAGGCAGGTTGGGGCATAGCATAGCAGGTCTGTTACTGAGCTGACCTGCTGCCCTGTTGTACCCATAGAGAAAATCCATATCTAATCACATTCCCCCTGCTAAGCTATGAGGCATTTTAAAAGGCCTATTTTTAAATCCAGCATGTAGACACAAGCCTTAGATGTAATCAGTACTGCTATAATGTTGACAGGAATCTAAGAAAAAGCTAAATAAATTGCATGCCAGGCATACGTCTGCAGTCTCTTGAACAAGCAAAAACTTTCATCACTGATTTCATAAACTCTTTCTTCATACCCTGAGAGCATCCCAGGCTTATCGGTCCTTTACAAATACAGCGCATCAAACCGAGTTGTAGTAGGGTCTGATATTGTTAAAATAATGTGCTCTTCAGTGTATTTCTTTTAAACTGTGCCCGACTATTGCAACATAGTTGTTCAAGTTGATTTTCACCCACCAATTGCATGAACTGTTGTTCTAGCGCTTTGTATTCCGGCGAGCTCCTGTTGAAGAGGTCATCAGAAAAGTGCATGTTGGTCACCCTCAGGCTGAAGAAAACCACTAGCTCTTTGCCTTTGGCTGCGGTTGTCATGGAGCTGGTAGTTACATACTTCAGCGTAGGAGCTGGGGTGGCTTCTGGGGGCTCAGTTGTCAGCACCGAGATGTAACCGCTGCCGTGCTCCGCTTCATCCAGCGCTGCGGTGCTCATCACGCCGACGCGATCTAACTCGGCAGCAATATCCTGCACTCCCGTCCCCGCGCCGTCGGGAGGAACGCTCGCAGATGGGGACACCGAGGAATCTGGTACGTCAAGGGACTGTTCGATGATCTGAGAGTGGCCGTAGGATGGGAGGGTTGCTGCAGGCGGCGGTGCCGTTTGGTCTGATGGTAGCACGTCGGTAGTAACATCTTCAGGCTGCGTGGTAGAGGGATCACTCGAACCGATGAAGAAAGGCAACATTGCGTAAGTGCTGGCTGTAACTAAAATGTCGTCGCCTGATGATTCTGGTTCATCCATGATCTTAACTGCTGCAGAAAAACAGGGGAAAACAAATAGCTGTTTTGAAAAGCGAGCATGACAAACATCAAGCATGGAAACAACATGAATATTGTATTTCCACTGAAGCATTTCTAAAAACAAGATTTAACACTATCTAAACATGAAAATCTTATTTCCATCACCAAGGAAGGACTACTGGAATAAAATATCTCATCCACGTGTTTCAGTGATGAGATTTCTGAGGGTGCTGTGTTTAAATAATAATTACACTTGCTAGATATTTCCTGAGCCATTCCAAAGCCCGTTCTTGTTTTGA
The DNA here is from genome assembly GCA_013400195.1 of Aramus guarauna. Lineage (NCBI taxonomy): Eukaryota > Metazoa > Chordata > Aves > Gruiformes > Aramidae > Aramus > Aramus guarauna. Next base: position 72,023 of record VXBL01003401.1, read on the forward strand.
AGGTACGTAATCACCCTGTCAATTTATATTGACTGAAAGAGCAGATCCTAGCTTTGGGCTGTCTGCTCAGATCAGCTGCATGCAGGAGTCGTTCTGTTCCACTCTTCGAGAGGTTAAAGCTATTATTTGCCAGTAACCACAAAATGTAGTTAAGAAAAACAGTACAGCCTCTGCAGATGCAAGCTGTGTCGATTTACCCGAAAGACAACAGCACCAGAGAAAACAAATTAAAACCTTAAGAAATCATCTGTTGCACCTGAAGAAGCCACTTGATGCAGACACTGAACTTATATGAGGTCCCCGCTGGGGCTTGGCGTGGATGGAGGATGTGTGGCAGCTGTAGCTGGGATCCAAATCTAAAGTGATGAATGGGACTCTCTGAATTTGGCTTCCAGCTACCTGGCCACGATGACTTCACAGGAAACGATGGCCTCCAAGCAGCAGACATCTACCCAGGCTGATAACTTTGTCCTTTTCCAGTGAACCACTTATGAGGGTCCTTCACACAGGACTTTTAACAGCCCCCGGCAGGCAAAATCACTTATCAGCCGGCAGGGAAGCTTTTGAAGTGCCTGTATCTTTCTGTTGGATCTTTTGAAGTGCCTGTATCTTTCTGTTGACTTCAGAACTTACACAACAAATTTATGTAGGATGCCTGACTTTCCCCTCACGTATTTTCTGTTATCTAAACCAACGTCTTCAGCTCCTCGTAGTATTATTGAGGTTCACTGATTTCTCTGAGGTGCTCAATTATTAGAGTGATAAGGACTATTAAAGTTTTTTGAGAAAGGCAAACACTCTCCATTGTGTCCGGTGTGACAGCAGGGCAGCCTGGTGCTGGCTCTGGTGAAGGGTGAGTTTTGCTCTGGAATACCAGTATGATGGTGTTACTGGAGCGTTCCTCCTCCCACTCTCAGTTCTAAGGGTTTCCATGTGTTACAAGTGTTTCCCATGTCTTGGCTAAGGGAAGAACTGGGGGGGTTGTGTGTTCTGTGGGAAAGCAAACCTGGAAACAATTTTAAAAAAAACCAACTGGATACTCTGAAGCAGAACTCAGGTAAAGCAGCCTGGAAGGTTCATTAATGCACCTGCTTCTATTTATGCAGTCCTTACATCAGTAATTAGTGCAAATGTTATTTCATGACAAATAAACCCGTCTGAAAGCACAATGTATTTTAAGACTGTTTTTAACAGTTATTGAGTAACAGATGCTAACGTGGTATTTCAGCAAGGTGCTGAGGAATATCAGGCAAGTTTGTGTTAGAGCAAAGTTTATCACAGCAGCAGCACGTTTCCAGAGCTACAACAGAAAAAACATTCTAGAAACAAGACGTGGACTACTCTGACAGGGGTAAAGAGGGGAAGGACACCTTCCACATTTGCTGCTTTCTGGATGCACCAAATATTGCACGTTTGTAAGGCAGCTGCTTGCAAGATGCTCCCCTCTTTTGAAAACCAGGTTCTCAGCTGCTGTTACATGCTCTTGCAGGATTTCCCTGCTACCTTGCAGCTGAAAGTAGAGCAGTCACCAGAGATGCTTCTTCCAAACAGTTCCCAAACTGGCCTGGACAGCTGACATTTTGTTACACTTTGGCACATTGGGACAAATCAGCAGGAGCTGGATGATGCCCGGGGTTTCCAGAGACCAGGTTTTAGGGGAGGCAGCGGCAGAGCAGTAGCATACGGCAGAGGGGGCCTATTTTGCCCTTAACACCAGCTGGCTGATGGTAAGTTATTGAAGATCACTCATCTCAATATTTAATATCCCTTTCCCATATTGGACAAGGCAAACTTTTATCGTTAATTTTGTTGCCTTCATCTGCATGTGTGAAAGTGTTTTTCCCCCAAGTGGCTCATTTTAACTGGCAGGATATTTGGAAACCAGAATGATTTAGATGACAAGAATTCCCATTTGATAAGAGACTATATTTCACCTATTTGGGGTTTGATATTCAGGGCTGAGTTCTAATCCCATACTTCTCAGCAGCGAACTCACTGAAATCAATGGAACTGTGGTAGCATAAAACCCGAGCAAGCGAGATCAGGATGTTTGGATTTGCCCTGAGGATCAGGAAGCGCCCAGTCCTGTGACCCACAGGGAAAAAGCCTTCTGCCAGATGACAGAGTAGTTCCTCACCTTTCACATGATGAGCTCCCCCCACCTCCCTCCCTCATCCCCAGAGGCTGTTCGTGACTGAAGTCTACAAAATAACAAGCGAGCTTGGAGTAGGGGTGATTCTGGAAAAGACTCTGAAGTACACTGCTAATACGACACGTCTGTGTTGGATGGGACACAGAAAAAGACCAAGTGCTGCGTTCTCCTCTACTGCAAGGCCAGACTGTTGTGATCTGGAAGCACACCAGGACCACAAAGTGCGTGCAGCAAATTCCCATTTAAACTATCACAGTTGTGCAGTCTCCTTTCATTTGTTGTGATAGATTATTTGCACTGCCGACAGTACGATACGAGGGCTACAGTCTTAGTCCCTCCAGTCCTAGAGAGCAGCCAAAAAACAATAGCAAAGTGCTGCATGAACCTTGCGATTGCATGTTTCACTTGTAACACCAAATGCTACGCCACAGCTTGATGCCCTAATCATTCATTGAGAACTTGAGATGCTTTTCGCTTGTCCTGTCCTTGTGTTTCTTGTGTAATCAAGGATACAGACAGATTAGCAAAACAAAGCCTAGTGATGTTCTCTGTTTACAGAGCTCTTGCTGTTACTTGTTACGCTGATAAGGAGTGAGAGTCACTTACTAGTTAAGGGAACTCAGAACAGATTTCTTAGCGTTAGTGCTTGAGGCATTAATGCAGGATGATCTACTGATGGGATGAACCTGAAGCTCCACAGAGCAACCTTCTCTCAGCGTGACAGCATACACTTGAGCATATGATCATGATGGTATTTGTTAGGCAGATTGAATTTAAAGAAAGAGGTAACTACAGGAGAAAGAAGTACTGAAATGGCTTTGAAATGACAAGTTTGAAGCAGAATAACCATATATATTACTTATTTGGTATATAACTGTGTATATGTGTGTGTATATTTAGTCTATACATAGACTAAAAAGGTCTTTTGGCATCCTCTTATTACAAGCAAAGTAACTTAAAAGGCCTTGAGGGCATACCAAGATGATCTCTGTGCACGTACCAGCTTTTTTCATAAGCGGCCGATTCTAATCAGTCACTGTCTCAGCCGGGACAGACAGTGACTGACCACGGAGGTGGTGTTAGTCCCTTGCAACGTGAAAGTCAACGGGCTCACCTAAAAGGCTGCTGAGTGCTCACTGAAGCACAACACCAGTCCTGACCCCAGCGGTTACTGACCCCTTCTGTTGGTTGCACTTTGTCTAACACGTGTCATGGTACTGATGCAAGACTTGCTTACATGAGTGACATGTTGGAATCAGCAGTAAAGTGATTTGCAACTGGTTTTGCTAAGCTTTTCTACTGTCTGCGTGAGACTTTGATAAAAATCAATCCTAAAGAGCTAAAAAACTATGCATGAAACAAAGACCTAGACATTTGGAATGAAAAAAGCTCCACCCCTTTAAATTTAAAATGTTGATTTCATATATCAAATTTTTATATATCTTATATATGTTTTTATTTAAAGCCAATATATATTGGCTTTCAGATTAGATGTAAGGAAGAAATTTTTTACAATGAGGGTGGTGAGACACTGGAACAGGTTGCTCAGAGAGGCTGTAGATGCCCCCTCCCTGGAGACCGTCAAGGCCACGTTGGATGGGGCTCTCAGTAACCTGATCTAATTGAAGATGTCCCTGCTCATTGCAAGGGGCTGGACTAGATGACCTCTAAAAGTCCCTTCCAACCCTAACTATTCCTTGATTCTATATGCACATATATATATAATTTTGAAATAGAACGCAAAATGCACTTAAACTGGTTCATCATAAAGCAATTATTTGTAAAACTTCACCCAGATAGCCCTATAGATGAGATTTTTACATCAAAAGGCTAGAAAAACAAAGGCAATTATTTTATGAAACCTCTAAAAGTATGGACACTGAAGATTTAGACATTGTTAGTCCCAGCATATTTCATTTCAGCATACAGTTTGGTCTACCACATTATCATTCAGGTGTAGGAAACCCATAGAGAGCATGACAAAATGCTGAACTCAAACATACCCCCAGAGTAACCATATTGAAGATTAAACAACGGCATGGAATTAAAAACTGCTATCAGCAATAAAAAACTTAACTCTAACTCTCAGCCACCACTTACCCTCCCACAAAGATGTTCACTGAACTCTCCAGATGTTTTTTTGTATTACATGGACAAGGCAGGACAATATTGTACTGAGGAGAGTTTTATATCTAAAATTAAACTGCTGTTGGCAAAGATGTGTAAACACCAAATTAAGAAGCAATTTCCTGCATGCATTGCTGTATTAAATATCTATAAAAAGAGTGCGTCATGTAGGCATTTATTCCCAACTCAGAGAGTAAAATACATAGGTTTGACTTATCAGAAAAAAATCAACTGCCTTTTCAACAACTTTATTATAGATATCTAATTAGTTGGTCCTCTTAGATTTTTTTTAAGTGAGGAAAACCCTCCTAATTGACCATGAATAAGGGGTTATTGTTCGGGAAAGGTCAAATTGTCACAAGGCATTTTTCTAGTGGGTTTGCATTAATAGGCAGGCTCAGAAGGTTATACATTCAGAGGTCCTGGCATTTCATTTCGTTCATGAGATTAATAAGCATTGACATTTCCTATCGGCTATAGGCAAATTTCCCAAGTCCGCTGACAGATATTGTCCTGTATAAGAAAGTCATAGTATTGCAATATGTATGTATGTAGCTGTATACGCGCTGGCTGAAGAAAATAACTAACGAAGGGAGTGTGCAATTAAGAGATTAGTCCACAATGCAGGGTAAGAATCTCCTTATGGGCAGTTCTGCTGATACAAACACCAGATGGACCGGTACAGGAAGTAGCCGGGTTCAAATTTTCATATTTTGTTGGTGCCTGAAATGCCACAAAAATCCCTGGATGCAGGACTGTTGTGTACATACAGATGAAGTGCTGAATTTGTGTTTGAGGTCTTTCATTTTCCACGAGGCCACAAGCAAGATGAGGATTAAGAGAATTAAGAGAAGAGGATCATTAACCTAACATGTCACAACACACGTCTCACAGCACCTAATTACTGATTAAGATTGTCTTTCTGACCGTAAGGCCAAGCCAGAAGAGCCAGAGTGATGTGCGTCTGTCGTTCTGTCTGTCTCTATGAACTCCCCAGAAGGCAGGTTCGGTGGCCAGTGAAACCAGCAGAACTCCTTCTCCACTGACTCCCGTGACCCTCAGTCCTGCCTCCCGAAGTTAAGACTCGGAAAAGATGGGGAAACTTCCATTGGCCTCAGCACTCTTCTGACAACAGCGGAAGAAAAGTCAGTATTTCCATGTCAATTGCTTTAGGCAGTTGGCAGTGCCCACACTTGTAATTAAGGGATTATAAAGTCAGATGTTAAGGCAGTATTCCTGAATTTTATAAGAATACTATACAGACAGGTGTATAATTAGGTACCTTGTAGGGACAGAAGGTCACTGGTAGGTTATTTCCATAACACGACAAGTCACTTTTACCATTTAGAGAACCTTTACCTCATCTGCTACGGAGATTGCCAGATAAAATGACATTCTAGTGCTCAAGTGCCCTAAAAGTCACTTTTATGATTAAAGTCCTCACTAAAGAAATGATTCAACTGAGATTAGAATACTCTTGTGAAGGAGGGGAATTAGTAAGTACATTTACAATGAAAATACGTTAAAAATGTTAGAGGCTGCTGTGACTATTATTTATTGTAAGCTATTTTGTATTGAAGTTCTGCACTATTTGCTACCATAGTAAAATCATACTAAAATATATCTTAAACACGTAAGATACCATGCTAAACTGAGAAGTCTGGACTTGATTAGTATTTGCATCAACAAATTAAATAGAGAAGAAAAACAGAGAAGCACTGAATTTACAAATATGAATACACTTCTGCAAAGGAAGGGAATCAAAGCTGAATAAGAACCATCTCACTTAAAACCATAGCTTTGGGAGGATTCTTATTCCCTTATACCTGTCGTTGATTGGTCTACAATTGAAATTGAAAAATTTATTTCACGAGTTTAAAATAATGAAGTCTGTGTGAAAATAACCTAAAGCTTTACAAACACCAGGAATCATTAAGAAACATCCATTTAAATGTTGCAAATACTCCTGCAAGCCACTGTAATGATTTTGGAGCTCCCCAAATGAAGAACCTGGAACGCGGAATACCATTTTTGATTTATTTTACTTCAGAGTGATTAGAAACAAAGTCTGACAGGTTACAATACCTATCCTTCAGAATTGAAAGTACCCTCCAAATCCCTGCCCACTTTCTCTATTTTTCTCAACTCTGTAATAAAGAAAAAAAAAAAAAAAGCAGCAGATTTTTGTAGGTGATGGGACAATCAGACAGTTTTGTGATATTGAAGTTTATTAGTTTGCAAAATGGTAAAAACAAAACAGAAGTCATGTGATATAAATTCAAGTAATGTGTTGACCCAAGGACCTAAAAACAGAAAAGACAAACATGAAATTAGAAAGTTAAAACCCATGACTCTTAAAATCTTGTCATCAGATGAGCACTTTAAGACTTGCCAAGGAAAATGAAAACACTGAATACACTTATTTTGTTCATACTATATAGTCACTTCTAGGGGAAAACCGTGGAATTAATGGAATGAAACTCACAGAATGAGGAGTATTTTATTCTTCTAAACCATTGTACCTCAGATGCAAGTAATATCTGATATTTAGCATACTTTTGAAACGGAACAAGTGACTCTGTGAGAGAGAGGTGGAAGTAGGCATTTAACTGGGAAGATCCCGCTGGCTTTACACTACGTTGCATTGTAAGAATTCATTTCAGTTTGAGTGATATTGATAATGGCTTTGGACCAGACGCCTTAGCGCTGACTTGGCTTGTTAAATCCATCGCAATAGCAGAGCACTGTTGTTAGGGAGCAGGCAGCTTAAATGTTAAAACCAGCAATAACTACACAGTACAATAAAATGGATCCAGACAGCCTTTAGCTCTAGGTTTGCTTTGAAATTCCCGAACAGACCTTCGTATAGCACTGGGGTGGACAAGTCTTAAGACATACGCTAGTTTTTAAATAAATAACATTTAAATAAATATTTGGATTAAGGTACATGGATTGTGTTTAACTTTTCTTAACTGCTGTTGGGTAGTGGTGATAACACAGAGATGAAATGTATTTTGTTACTGTAATAAAAAGAAAGAGTCACTGATCTTAGAACTTACAGATGAAATGGGAAACTAAAACAAGGCAAAATTAATTACTTAGCTGTCTGTAAACTACGTTACTCCCTCCACATGAAAGAAATACTAGGTATAACTAGTACTAACCTTACACTATTTACAGAGAAATTGTCAATAAAAGAGGAGAACAATGGATTGTAACAGATGTGCCTGGACAAAGAGAAACTGATACTTTCTCATTAGCCCTTCGCAAGAGAGGAGGAAGATTTTTTTTTTTTATTTTTTTTTTTTAACTGCACTCAGTGCTGTGTGTATTCTGTTCTGCCCTGCCATGTATCGCCAGCAAAGTTGTCCATCCTGATGCCTTCAAGGATCATTCTCCTCAAGCCACACTACTTTTTTCTTTATTGGAGCTTTGCAGTACCATGTAGGTGTATTCTGAAGTTCTGGGAGAATTGTTCAGCGTAATTTTGATCTATAATTGTTTCACTTTAGAGTGGCAGTTCATGCCCAATTCTGAAATGAGATATGTAATAGGGATGAGAATGGAACTCGTCTTACTAATCTAAGACAAGTTCAGCCAGGTCTTCAGCGCCTGCTCTAGACTATGTATACATTTAGGGGAAAGGACTGAAATGTATTACTCCTGCAGTATTTGTACAACCTCATTCCTCCTGATCTCTAGATAAAGAAATCAAAACAATGGCAATTTTTAGTGAAAGGTATTGCTTAGGAATTGAAATCCTCAGATATGATGATGTCATTCATGAATAAAACTTCTTGTTTTCTCAGTCAAGAAGATACCTTCCTGTTATCTACATAGGTGGAGAATAATTTTTCATTATACATGTAGCTCAGATTTGCCTCTGGATAAGCAAATTTTCTTAGCAGAAATATAAATTGTTTTCCATACTTCACACAGTAATTTCAATGAATCATTGGAATTACCAATTGCATATAAAGTAAAGATTTGCTTATTTTGGTTAATGTGCATTTATATTGTGTATTTGAGGGGGCATGAATAAGAAATCATATTTGAAGGAAGCAAAGCTTAACCTTGAAGTAAAACTGAAGTGATTGGATAGCTTAATAATTTAAACAAGTGATGTGTTAAATTGGGAAAATAGAGAGTACTCTGTTTCTCTCATACCTTTTTGCTTGGATTAGTCATTTCATTTTAGCATTTTTAAGTATGTTTTGAAGACATGATGCAGATTTTGTTCTATTCAGGTTGTTCCTGCTGTTCCCAGCACAGAGATAGCTGAGCAGCAGACTGTCATTAAATTTGGCCTTATGTTAATCACATACTCTGATACGTTTAGAATTCTTCAGGATACCTGTAGGACTCAGAGTATGCAATTCTAAATTTATCACAACAGTGAACATACTATCAACTTTTTCTTAAATCTGATGTATCCTAATATGGGCCTGCTGAAACTTCATCTTCAATTCACAGATAACTTTTAGGCTAATCAATTGTATATAATATTTGAGAAAATGATGTAGCTAGACCTACCTGCTCACTTCTCCAAGCATCAGACTGAAGCAGCACCTTCATGAAAAGCATTACTTGCACATCTGAAGTGGCGAGCAACAAGTGAAACGGCACGGAGAGGAGCTGATGGGAGAGAATATTGAGAAAACCTGTCAGTTTATGGTCAAAGAAAACATAAGAAAAACAGAAAAACATGCAAAGAAAGAGAGGAGTTCTTACCCTGTGTAACCATCGATGTGAAAAAACTGGTGAGCATTCCTGTCACAACAATGAGTGGACTCCAATCCTGGGAACATCCAGAGCAGTTCTTGAAAGAAGTAATGGGGTTTTCTCTTCCATGACGATGCTGGTTATGCCAAATAGAAAGCTGTGCTAAGCACAGGTGGTGCTTTGGCAGCTGGAGATGCAGCAGTGGCAGAAAGAATCCCCAAACATCCATAAAACTGAGTTTTTCTAGAGATTGCTTAGCAATAGTAGTGAGTGAGGAGTGCACAACTAAATTAACTGTTGCGTAAGAGGAAGATACCAAAGGGGACCACTCACAACAAGGCTGTGGGAACATGAGAGCAATTATGGAAATGAATGAGGTTCTTGTCAGTTACACATACAGAGAAGTGACCAGCATCTGCTCCTCATCAGTGTTTTTGTCTCTCAGAAACAACTCTGTGATGCACCCTGCAGAATCTTCTTCTCTCAGAGTCTTTCTTGAGAGCTTGAGGATGATTGAGGCTGGTGGGACCGAGATGTAGTACAACAGAATAGCTGAAGTATTTTACTGCTAGCTTTATTTTGTCCTATGTTTCTGGAATAACTTCTCCAGAGATATTGCTTCCTCCGTGATGGTCAGGATTTTGGGATAACCATTTACCTGGACTGTATAATTTGTTAGTAGCTACAATTAAAACAAGTACAAATTAAAATTCTTCTTACGGTTGAGGAAGTAAAAGTATATCATTCTTGTTGTTACAGGCTTCACAAACTCTTTTGTCTGTTTATACATTTGTTTGCCTTTGGTTTCCTGCTAACATTTTCTTGGTTGTTGAAATAATCTTTCTAATACCTTACACAAGTGGCTTCCTTTCTAAATGGACATATTGTTTTAGACAGAGACACAGGAAGATTGCAAAGAGAGGAAGAAGAAATTTAACAATACAGAAGAGATATTGGCAAGTTAACTCCAGAGTTCGAAAAAATATTAAGAAGATGAATACTAAAGAACAGTGAACAGGTATCATCTCAGACAGTAGAAAAAAGCTTTTTTTTTTTTTTTTTAGTGTCCTGGTGGTAAATGGACAATGGAAATAGCCTAGACTTTGAAGGTGCCTTTTTGAGTAGTCAAATGTTTAAACCATGACATCTGACCCAGGCATTTCAGAACTTTTCAATAAGAGGTCTGGAAATGTGTACCAGTGTTTTTCCTCTTAATTCTATTGAGAAAGCTCAAAACAGAATTTGAAATTCAAATGTTAGGCTTACTTTAAAGACAGCTTAGCATCTTCCCAGTAGTTCTGGGCTACTTCAAGGGGTGGAGTAACTGCCACCACCGCTTGGCCAGCACGGTTATCTCATCCTCCCTGGCCTGCTCTTTACTGCCCGTGGACAGCATCACGGTCCGGAATGAGCACAGTACTGTCTGAAAGAAGCTTCACACCTGCTCCTGCCCAAGCCTGACAAATTCCACCCTGCGCAGCTTAAAAGGACACCTCTTGTTAGTTTGACTCCTCATCCCTCACCTGTTTTTTATGTTCCTTTCCCTAGATACTGTATGCAGAACTTTGTACTTGTGTGTGAGAGACTGAGTCTAATTAACTTTTTGGGAGCTGTGAAAGAATTTTTTTTTTATTGATTACTCAGTGACCTCAAGTAGGCACAGTTAAAGTAGTTGGTGTAGATCGTAGACATTCTGTGTTCAGGAATCTGAAGTAATGTTCATCATGTAGTTACACATATGTGATAACCAATGCAATAAACTTCATCTGTGAAACATACAGCTGATGAGGACACCTAAAAGAATCTCAAACTATGTTATTTCTGCTAGCCAGCTCTTCCTTTCATGGTAAATATGAGTGAGTTTAAAGTTCTAAACATGTGATAAAGAAAATTTGCTCCATCTTCTGGACTGTAGGATGGGGAAATGTCTGTAAATTAATGTAGTAGAATTGCCAGCAACTGTTTAAACCCTAACCTGCTGTCCAACCTTACAATAACACTGTCTAAGCAGTTCCTGCCTTTTCACACCAGCAACAGTCAAAAGTTGGTTGGGTTGGTTTTTTGTGTTTTTTGTGGGTTTTTTTTTGTTTTGTTTTGTTTTGTTTTGTTTTGTTTTTAATATTGCTAAGGAATGTGGTTATGAAAAGCAGCCAGGAACAAAGTGTGAAAAAAACTGTGTCTGCTAGTGAGGAATTCTGCTTGCCACATTAAATTTAGTACCACTGACACTATTGACTTTAATAAAACCTCTGTCATAAATGTTGTTAGGTCCTGAATTTCCAGATCAAATTTTATCAGTTCCTATGAAATATGCAACATCTATGGAAATAAAAGAATACAGGGAATGCTGTACACAGGACTTCCAGAATTGAAAAAGCTACAAAAAGAGAAAAAGTTTTAAAGAGTATACATTATTGACTCTTTTAAGAACTTAGTATATAGATTTTCATCATCTTTCTTCTCTAAAGCATGCAGTGTGTTTTGTGTACTCTAAGATCTTAAGCAAGTGTGGTAACTACAGCTTGTGCCATTGCTAACACGGCATCCCTTCTTTCTAGACAGGGAACAATCATTTTTCTCCTGCTCAGTTGCAGAATGATGGCGGAATTCTTACATTCTAGTGCTTGTTTTAGACATAGCCTGTTCAACAAGGAGGAATAAGACAGTGGGCCTTATTTTGGGGAAGTTATTTTACAGCTCTAGACAGTTCATTCTGTTTTGCAGATTGACAGGTCCCAACTCGAATGTGCAACAGTATTTAAAGGGTCACTACCAGGCGCTTACAGGATCAAACCTACAGTTACAGAAGATCCACACCTCCTTAAGTGAACAATTCCATGTTCTTTCAGCACTGGCAATAATGGCTTTAGGAAGAAGAACATTTAGGTATTTTTTTACTGCATTTAAAACTATATGAGACACTTTTGTTGAAGAAATCTGGGTTAGTAAGTGGTGAACTTCCCATTTGTATTATCCTTCCTAGAATTTCCCTTGATCCTGCTATTTGCCTGATGACACTGAAACTCATTAAAGTATGCAATGTATATTCTCTGAGGATCATTTAGAAGCACATAATCTAATCCCTGTTTTGATCCGAGGTATTGGAGCCTGTGTGAGAGTCAAATGAACTGTGGTCCCACACTGTGACGGGGGAACAATCAAGGAACTTGAACCCTGGGACCAGAGAGAGGTCCATCTCTGGTATCCCTCCTTCCATCCAGTGAAAAACAGTCAGGCAGTAACCAGAATAAATTGCAATAAACAAATTCTTTACAATTTTTGATCTGAAGAAAAGGAATGGGACTAGTATCTTCAGCAGAAATTGCTCTGCATTTTTGGTGAGTCAAACACCCTCCGCTGCTTCTCTTCAGTCATTTGGAGCTGTTAGGCTACAAGGTTTTTCAGCTATTTAGCAAATTGCAAAATAGATATGTGGCTTTATGTGTTTTTTATGATATCAAATCCCTAACCCAATGAGTGAATAGAATGAAAAATGCATATGACCTTTTTTCCCCCTGCAAATGTTTTCCACAGTTATAATGAATGTTATTTAAATGTTATTTAATGGCATGTTATTTAAAGGTACGCTGTACTGTTATTTGAAGGTATGCTGTGCTTTTATCCATAGCACTACTTCTCAGCATGCATTTGAAAATAGTTGTGTTTAACACTTTTCATCATAAACTTGATTTTCAGAATTGATTCTTGTAAGAAGTGATTTTCGAATCTTTAAGTCACTCCGCTAATCGTAAAGTCTTTGCTTTTCTCTCACTTCAGAACTCCAAGTACAAAGGCAAGACTATAGAACAGGAAGTTCTTATTCAGCACATAAACTACAAGGTGCAGCAACGTGTCCATGGAATATGCTGTGCTCTTCCCTGGCCAGAACTGATAAGTGTATGAACCCCAGTGGCAGCTTTTACATTCTTTATTCTTTAAAATGCTGATCTTGTTATTTACTGGATCCAGAAAGAACAATACTATAGACAGTACACTACATGCGCATCCCCCCCCCCTCACATTTCTGCCGTGTGGGCCTGTGGTGAAGGATGTTATCACCACGCAGTGGGGTATTTCTGATCAGCTATGCGAACGTTGCCTGTTTGCCTTGCAGGACGTGGCCAGGCAGCAGGGATGAAGGTGCCTTCTTGCTGTTTCTGGGCGTGCTGGGTCAGGAGGAACATCTTGAAAGGGGGAGGAGGGTTCATTATGCTCGCTCCAAGAGGCTTCTGGAGTGCAGGGTGGGACATGAAAGGCCAAAAATTGAGCAATGAGGGAGCTGGTGAAACAGGGATAGAGTATAGAGCTTCCTATGGGAGCAGGGGACTTCCCTGACGCAGGGAGCAAACTTAAAAGCTTTGAGGAATGACATTCTTGGGCATCCAGAAGCACTGAGTGTGGTTGTGCAAGCTCATGTGGGAATTTTGCCACTGAATTTGTTTTTTGTTTGTTCTTCTTTGCAGATTTTTTTAGTATTGCTTAGAGACTAGATGGGGACTTCAGAAAATCATGCTGATTCCTGTGAAGTTCTTACCTCCCCTCTGCTTCTCTGTTGAGAAGGTCAGTCAAAAATCTGAGACAAAGCACACCTGCATATTCATCAAAGAACTAATTCCTCCCGTGTGTTTGTAGTAGCCTCTTGCATCTCACGCAGCTAGCACAGGCTTCTTAGAAGTGTAAATAAAATGAAAGTTTGCTGACCTGACGCTGAGTTGGTGAGGCCAGGTCGGGGAGCAGGAGAGGGAGTACACGAGAGCTGGGATAGATGGAAGGCGACGGCAGGCACCGTCGCTGCTTTGCCCCGTACGACCCGGTTACCCCCACACCCCATGTGGCGTGGCTTTCCAAGCTGCTGCTGGTGGTGATGGAGGCGGCAGCCTTATCGACATTTTGCTGTTCCAGGGGAAAGCCTAATTTGTCTGTGCCCTAAAGATGGCCCTACCGTCTTTGTCCGGACTCTTTTCATCTGCAGCGTCAAACCCTTTCTGGTATCTGTGGGAAACATGTCTGTCATGTATTTTTCATTTTAAAGGTTAAATTATAGACTTTCCTCTACCCAGACATATGTATGTATGTACTTCTTTGATTTATTATGTGTTTTTCTCATCTATCTGGATGCCTCTAAAAAACCCTACTGTGTGGATAAAACTTAATAAAGAAACATCGAAACCAGAAATTTTTAAAATTTTTTCAGCTGTAGATATGTAAACTTTCCTGCCCCATGGTACTCTTCACTTAGAAGAAATTATTTCATGATACTCTTGCTGCCATCATCCAGATCTGATTGTAGAACCCAAAGTAATTTACCTTCCATGTAAATACCAGATTTTTTGTGTCAGCCTGGGATTTCCTTTTCTTTTCTTTTTTTTTTCTGACATGTCTTTTTGCTCTGCCTTTTTGAATTTTTACCATAATTTTTACCCTGTAGAAAGTGTGCCTTATCCTTAGGCTTTTTTTTTTTTTTTTTCCGTGGTGGCAACCTTGAAGCCAGGTACATTAGGATTTTCCAGAAATGAGTATCAGAAATGTAAACTTTTCACTGTTGATGGTCCAGAAAAATTTCTGTCACAACTGAAAGGAATTCTTACTGTAATTATATGTGATGGTTACGTGTAATAACAACCGGATCTCTCCTACCCTCTCTTATGGAAAAATCTTTTGTGTCTTACCTTGTACAGACAGGCTATCTTGGTCAGCTTCCTTGAAAGGTGGTTCTGTTACATCAGTCAGTTCTTTCTTCTCCTCAGCTTCAGTATGCTCATCTCTGGCTTGCAGGAGATTAGGTGGGGTAAAGCTACCTGTGGTGTAAGCTGCTAGCGTGGTAGCCTGCTCCACTGGAGACTCATAGCCATCGGTGATGAAGTCCTTGCTGGCAGAATCATCTGCTGGAGGAGGCAAATAGGAATCCTCTGGTTTTGGAGGACTGCTAGTGCCACCCAGAGCATTGAAAGGCACTGTGAAACTTTGGTGGTCAGTAGCGATACCTTCTGTGTCTGGAGGAGATTTGTCCTGAAATGGTTCTCTGGAGGGTTTGGTAGGGAACACAGGTTCAGATGAGACAAAATTATTAAAGTCTTCAGGGGCACTGATCTCTCCGCTTAGCACCGGGATTCCAGTTGTAAATTCATTGATCAAGATGTCTCCTGTGTGGTCCACTGTTGCTGGGCTGGGGTAACCCAGTGGGAGTTCCACGCTCATGGACTCCTCCTGAAAAAGTTTTTCAAGAGCAGCTTTCATTATTATGTTTAATTTTCATTGCTAAAAAGGCCAATAATCTTTAGCCACAGGAGCTTGCAAACAGCTAATTCAGCGTGAAGCCATGGGATGCATAAAATGTTTGGCATGCGCATGTGATCCTAATTACATTGCCTGTAATTTCAAAAATGATCAAAGACAGAGGACTTTCACTACCCCTGTCAGTTGCTCTCCTTCTGTCACTGAGATGTGCTACTGAACATTGTTCACTTTGTAATTAAAACTGGAAAAGGTAATCAAGCAGTAACATTCACCTGTAAATGCTCTAAAGAGCATCTCTGTTGCAGTGTAACACCACAACTTCCATGCTTACAGCATTTATAAAAGACAGATATGTATTTTAGCATAAGAGCCTTTTCCTGTATATTTATGTACATCTTAATACTGTTTAATTTCATTTGTCATGGAGAAATAAAAAAAGATAACAACCAGCATTAACTTACCAAATCAGGGCCTGCCAGAGGAATAGTGACCATGGCCTGGATATCATTATCAAAATCACTAGGTGGTATAATAGATTCTGCAGGAAAAAAAAAATAAATAGAGAGAGAGCACAATATTTCTGCAGTGGCACCCTGAAGACTGATCAAAACACATCAATTCAGTAAAAAACAGTATTAAAACTATTTTCCATCCAAAAATTACTTTGAAAAATACATGTTAAGAAGAAAGAGACATAAATTTCCATTTAAACTGGCAATTATGAAGAAAGCAGGAATTTTATATGCAGTATTCTTTGTATTCTTTATTTAGAGTAAATGGGTTAGGTCTGCAGAGAGCTGAACCATGGATGAAAGCTTAAAATCAGCTGAAGTATGAACCGCTCAGTTAAATCTGCATGGGCTATGATGAGTCATTATATTGTGTTGTTCATTAAGCCTAAATTCTTTCCAGTTTTACCCAGAATCCACATCATTGTTACTCTCAGTGTTTTGGCTTCAGTGCCCAGTTGCTCCCTTCACCCCCTCAGAGGAGCTCTGTAAACATACTTGCATGCAAGCTATTTTCTAAAACTGGTTATTAAAAATAACTAGTGGGAAAAAGTTGATTATTAAATAAGTGTTCCATATCCATCATTTTTTTTCTTGGGATATTTAATTGACATTAAAATATGACATTTTATTCTTCCCAAAAATATTAGTTCATTTAAATACTTTTTTTTTGCAAACAAATGCTGCTGTTTGGAAATAAAACACAACAGCTAAAATTTTAAGAATGTTTTGGTAAATATTTTAAATTATTTTTCCCATTTTTAACTCACCTCCCTAAAACTAGGGCTATGCTAGCTTTGAAAAATATCATTGAAGGGCAATAATGGGATAATTGTTAGCTGGGTTACTGAACAGGATGCAGCCCTTCAACCCTCTGCTGGGGGTCTTCACATCCAGCTCGTCATCTACCCTCCCTCTGTGTTTCCGAGAGCAAAATGCATCTTAACAGCGTGATTCACACCATTGATTTTAGCTTGGGATCAAATGCTCTTTGAGGTGTCTGTCTCTCTGACTTCATTGGGAGGTTAGATGGCTTGTTTGCCATTGAGGCTCTGCTTTCAGAAAGCTAAATTTATGTTAGAGGATGCCATCACTTTTTGTCTTATTAACAAAAGGAGGCTGTCCATACTGGAAAATTAAAATGAGATAGTGAATATTCATAGTATTTCTCCCCACCCCACCCCCCTTATTTGTCTTAGTGTGCAAAATATCCAGCTTTTCTAAACAAATAACCAAGAAATAGATCCTCCAATGTGATTGCAAGTCAGACTGTATAATTATAAAGGCACATTTGCCTATACAATTTAACTTAGATCTGTGCATCCTTTGGATGCTATGCAATGCTTAGGAGAATGGGATACATCAAATGAAAACAATCTGTTAGAGAAGCAGAGGAGACCTTGCTGAAATTGCATCAGTTCGAAAGGGCAAGGTTCAGACTTGTGCCTGCCTACTGACCATCAGTAAACTGAAGCGTCCCAAGGTCCATTGGCAGGGACTGGTCTTCGTGGAGTGCGATGGCAACCAGTTGCTGAAGGTCTGTTACCGTGAGTTTAGTTGCTGATATTTCCCTCTCTTCATTTGGAGAAAGTGGAATTTTTTCGTTTTCAACCTTATTAGATCCAATAGTTGAGATGTCATCTGCTGTGCTTTTGATTTCTGAACCATCTCTCTCAAAGTTTACCACATATCGTGCTATAGTGCTGCTTGATCTGCAAGAACAGGCAAAAATTCCCAGTGCAGCAAAATTATTTACCGGCTGAGGACAGATTTCACAAACAAACAAACATACATATATGCAAACATAACATCTTCTGATATACTTCTTTCTAATGAGACTGTCATCTTCAAGTTTCTTTTGCTGTACCTAAACCTTTTTATCTTCTTTGCATAATTTTTAATAAAAATTCCAATATTGAAGAAAATTACAAAAATGTCCTAACATAATCCAGTTTAATCTGACTACTCAGAGATATGTAGAACTGGTAATATAGTTTGAAGTCATTAATTATTGGTTCAAACAGTCATAAATGCATGCTGGGATTACTAGGAACCATAATCACCTATTAATTATACAGGGATTAATCAATTCATAAAACTACAGATAAGCAAAAATCCTATCACATCTGGGGCAATTTTTTACTCATTTTTGAAGAACAGCAAGAAGTTAGCTAATGTGGCAAGCAAATCACTTTTCACAATGGGAGTTAGCTTTTCCAAGTCCAAATGAATGTGTATAGCTTCTCCTTAGATGTACGTGTTTAACAGAAGTCTCAAATTTTCACTATTGTTTCACTATTGTTGTGTCATCACTTTTCATAAGTGCTAAATTCATCTAATTAAAATGAAAAATAATAAGTACATTGTAAACATTTATACTCCACTATGTTGCTTTTTATATTATCAAATAACTGGAGAGAGAGGATTTTCACTTTATCTAGTATGTGCGATGTACTTACATTTATATGACATTGCAAGAATTTAGGAAAAGCATTAGACAATTCTTCCTTTTAAACTATGAGTAAAAGAGAAATTCCTGGAACTACTAGACAAATTATTCCCCAGCAGCACTTTTAAGCGACAACAAAATACTGTACCTATTTGTATTACCAGTCAAAAGCTCCCACATTTTATCAAGCTAGTAACTGGTCTCTTTGGCATTCTATCTGGCCTGATAATGGAGGTGACAAATCAAATTCTACATACTTACTGAAGATAATATGTATATGGGAACACATCTAGGAAACAGCAGGTCAAAAATGAAAATTTAAATATGAAGTTTCCTTATTATTTTCACTTTCAGTTTATGACTGATAGAGATCTTTACTCATCTGAACGTGAATTTTCTGAGGTCAAACAATTTTCTTTCCTTCAGAGAGATCCTGACAAAATTTGATTACATGAATATTTCAGATTCAGGTAAAAGCTGTCCCTGCTGTTTATATCACAGATTTTGTACTTAGGCAGAACATGAATCAATTCACTTTGTCACATCAAGACAGAACATTTATTTATGTATCTAACTACATCTAATAGTCTATAAGATGATTAAGCTTAATTATGAATTACAGACAAATTACCCATCTTTCTCCTTCTTCTGTCTTCATTTCATCACAGAAGAAAGGGTGTGATAAAGGATTGCAAAAGAAAGAAAAACAAAGATTCATGTATACCGGTAAATCAATCAGTCATACATCAAAAACATCTTTGACAATTTATCTCATCTTCTATGTGTCATCTATGATTTTTTTCTCTGTGTGAAAATGACAGCCTACTCTCCACTTTTTCCCTTCCAAACAATGAGAGTCTCCATGTTTTGAGTGGAGAAACAGTAATTTTACTTCACCTTGCTAGTTTGAAATATTTGCTTTCTTATTCCCCACTACAAATGGTGCAATTTGAGCACTGTCATTGCTAATCTCGATCTTTATGGTGGCAGTGAACACCTGTGACGGTAGTAACACCTATTACTGTTACCACACATGGTGCCTACTCAGATCCTCGTCACAGGGTAACTTGACGTATTAATTACCTCTGGAAGACATGCCTATGTTGACCTTCTGTAATCAAATGCCCTGTCATTTTCCCTGATGGATTCTCTAGCATATCTAATGTTGTTCTTCCATATAGATGATGGGAAGCAATCCTCATCTTCCACAGTGATGAATGTACCTTCATAGCAGCTCCTAAGACCAAGATACTAAACAGAAATGGATCCCAGATCTCCTGGAGTCACAACTGAAAGACATTAGTTATTGCAAGTTGTAACTCTGAGATGCTACTACAGATTTTCTCTGCTCATTCTGCAGTAGCCAGCTTTTTGTTTTCTTACTTTCATTACAAAAATGTAAGCAATTAATTTTCACTCTGTTTTGCTCTTGTCTCTCCTTTACCCAGCAATTTTGCAGAGAGAAAAAAAGCTAGGAAGAAGTATGGTCTTTTCTAAAATTGCATTGTGATACGAATGTTCTTTAACATGTATAAAATATTACTAGAAGGACTGAATGTTCCTGATGCTGAGCCATAAGCCCACATGAATTTATGGCTTTTTTTCTGCTCTTTATTCCCTTTCAATTTTATGTTATTTCTTACCGTTAGTTAGTAATTTGTTTTCCCCTTGATTCTTTACATAATGTGCTCTTGTCTATAGAAGCATAATCCTATCAAATACTCAGTTTTTGATCTCCACTCCCCTTTAGATTCTCTATTGAAAAATACACAGTAGCTTGTATTAACAGTAAGCATACAAGGAAACTAAAACTAAAAGAAATGGCAAGACAAATTAATTTAAAAAAAATGAAATATTTTTAATTGTTTGAAACACCTGGGAAAGACCAACTGGAAAAGTTTTGTAGGTGTGAACATGTATCCTCCTGCAACCTTCTCTTGAAAAGACAACTTCACTGTGACCTATGCAGCGCACAGGATCCACACACAAAAATGTAGCCACCTAAATAATCATAGTCCTAATTCTCTATAGCTTGTCATTTAAGAAATTCCTTAACACAATGTTGCTACCAAACGATTTCAAAGACTTTACTGATTACTTCACTCCTCAGAGAATCAAAGCTACTTCTACTTAGTAAGTCAAAACCTCATATTCTCACTTGGGATGTGATTGCACTTTTCTCCATATTGTCTCTGTGTTGTTCCCAGAAAACTATTTTCTGTTTATAGCAACACACACCCCACTGTTACAGAGGTCTCCATGCTGGAGGGAAAGAAGGAAGAGGAGAGTCCTGGTAGCCAATAGAAAAATGAGTCCCATTTTCTTACTTACTTAAATCCTAATACATGGATTTCTTTGAATCCTGGAAGTTTCTCAAATATTTTTTGCATCTATAGAAAAACAGAAAATCATTAATTCAGTGTAAGTTCTACCACTAAACATAGCTTGACTACCTAGACAATATTTTTTATATTTCAGAAAGAGCTCAACTTAGACATAGTATTTGGTTTATATATGCTGCCTATATTACCTGTTAGTAGGCAAAACAAAGTACAAAATACAACATTTTTTAGTAATGTAATTGTGTAAATTGGTGATAATCTAGTTCATAATAGAGCAAGTCAAACAACATGAATCAAATGTTTTTCTCATTTTCAGCAGTTTTGGTTCACGAATTAAATTGTGATTCAAGTCACCCTAACTGTAAATTATTAATTATTTAGAATTAGCCAAATGCAGATGGTTTACATTATTCGACATATAATTTATAAAATAAAATTTTTTTAACTGTCTTGTACAAAGTTAAAAACTTCATATATTGTTAATTCTAATGTAAATGACTGTACAGTTGCATGGTTTTGAATAGAAGAGACAATATGAAGAATAAACGATGAGCAGAAAAGGTGAACTCTGTATACATTTTTCAGACTTTAGGATAATAAGTGTTTTTATCAGCACCTCAAGAATTAACGATGTTTGGAGGTCCACCTGGATGAGCTTTTGGTCTTTGCCAATTGTAGCAACATTTAAACAGTTAAATAAAATGAAATATTTTAGGTACATCTACCATGTCAGAGGAAAGTTTTGTGGTTTTTTTTTAAATACACAGTTCCACAGTTCCTTTCTGACTCACTTCCTGGTCATGTGAAACACCAGGCAACACATTGTCCAAGCTTTTCATCTGCGAGCAAAGACTGTGGAGTTGAGGGAATTCATCACTTAAAAAGAAGTGAAAAAAACCTTTTGAGAAATCAGGTCCTTGTAATTCATCATATCACTTAAAAAGTATATGAATTAATGTGGATATCTTTCCTCTTCCTTAGCTATATGATTCTGTACAAACCTAGCATGCATTTAAAACTCATTCATTCATGCATGAGAGCTTGTTGGAACTGGTAGGGAGTGGGCAGTCAGACCCACAGCTTTCTCTGCATCTCTAACGTAGGTTAAGTGAAGAAGAAGTAGCAGAATATCAGTATATTATGACAGTACTAGGCATCAGCCACGCTATCAGCCTGGATGCCCTTTTCATTGCAGCACGCAGAAGAGAAGCGGAAGTCTAGCATAGAAGATGGCCTAACGTCTACACTCCTCTTGCCTGTTGACCACAACAGGAAAGTAGGAAAAGAGCTGAGGCAAATACTTGATTTTGAGCTTCATCTGACTTAGTAAAAGTGGTGCAGAAGTAACAATTAGACTGTGGGATGATTTTAAATGTCATTCATTTGACTAATGCTCAGTGAGGGTAATGGAGATTAAGGGCCTAATTCACTAGGATGCAATTAATTTTCCTAAATTTAGGCAAGCACTGTCATTTTAGATGCTTTAAGGTCCTCTGCTGCTCAGTTGCTGGTTCGAAAGAGTGTACCTCTCTCATATTTGAGGGACCCTTGCATATGTGTGGGATAACCTGGAGCACCTGAAATGGCACCAGATGTCCATGTGTAGGCAACTGAATCCCATTTCAGCCGTGTTCTGCCCGCTGAGTCTTGGCATGGGCTCTGTTCAGTCTCTTCTTGGTTCTCTTTATATCATAATGAAGTTGATGTTTTGGTTTTTTTTTTTAACTCTATGCACATGTGTAGCTTCCTGTTTCCTACTTTTGCCAAATGAATCTCTATTCACTGACTAGTTTAAGCATCTGAATCTGCTTTCCATTTTTCATGTGATTTTAAATGTCTGTTGTGGTGTACAGATCTACTTCTGAACATTTGCACTGTAATGTCTGCTGTTACTCTTCCCTCTTGCTGTGTCCTGGAATGAAGTAGAAACTGAGCTTGGAACTGCACGGCCCCAGCCTTTGCAAGGGCTTCTCTGAGATTTGTACAGGAGCCTATGTAGCTGGACAAGGTTTTAATTCTGAATCAACCTCCTCACTCTCACTCTTTAAGTGCACTTGTAAAACTGTCTTGTATCAAGATTGCCCTCTGCCTCCTCCATGACTTATCATTGGAGGAAAGAACGTCAGGTGTATTTCAAGGTACTGGACTACAAATCATTTTCTATTTGACATTGCACATCAAGAACAGCTTTGGACTCTTTAAAGTGGTCAGATAAAATTTCATGATAATGGAAAAAACCCTAACAATCAAGAAACTTCATTTCTCACACTCGTATTAATGAAATTAATGAAATAACTTAAAAATCAGATTGCTGAGTTACATGATAATATGTGTAGTAAACAAAGTCTGCAAGCAGTTCTTTTTAAAGATAACACCAGATATCCCCAGAGAAGCCACTTTTTATCAGCTCTACCATCACATCCTTTACCATTTTTCTATGCATATCTGAAACTGAACCAGGATAGTGAAATAGCTTGCACTAAGGAACACTTGTGAAACTGATGAGAAGCTTTAGTTAATTTTATTAAGAAAACCTTTTGGGAACCTCAAGTCATTAACTGCTATCTATTAAATTGATAGTTGTACATTCAGTTAATATTATTAATTGTATGAGAACACCACAGATGTCCCAGTTCTTACAGAAACTGGTAATGCACAACAAAATGACTGGAAGTCCTTTGAAGAATAGCTCAGACAACAGTAGCTAATTACTTTTAACATTTATATTACATTTCTCATTAGGTTTATGAGAAAGTACTGTCCATGAATTCCTGATTAAGCCCAAATGATATTCCTAAAGTTACTCTGTTCATGTTATCTGAGGCTCTACTACCAACAAAGACATTGGCTTGTTAGCTTGGTGGCTGAACAGATGGCCTAAACCAGGGGGAAAGCTGACTATACATGAAGGAAAACGGAAGGTCTTGAGACAACAGGAATCATCTGTTTCAAATGAGGGCAGTAGATTCTAATTCTGTTTCACAGAATCACAGAATGGCTTGGGTTGGAAGGGACCTCAAAGATCATCTAGTTCCAACCCCCCTGCCATGGGCAGGGACACCCTCCACTAGACCAGGTTGCCCAAAGCCCCATCCAACCTGGCCTTGAACACTTCCAGGGAAGGACATCCATAACTTCTCTGGGTAGCCTGTTCTAGTGTCTCACCACTCTCACAGTGAATAATTTTTTCCTAATATCTAATCTAAATCTGCCCTCTTTTAGTTTAAACCCAGTTACCCCTTGTCACATCACTACATGCCCTTGTAAACAGTCCCTCTCCAGATTTCTAGTAGGCCTCCCTTAGGTACTGGAAGGCTGCTCTAAGGTCTCCCCGGAGCCTTCTCTTCTCCAGGCTGAACAATCCCAACTCTCTCAGCCTGTCTTCATAAGAGAGGTGCTCCAGCCCTCTGATCAACTTCATGGCCCTCCTCTGGACTTGCTCCAACAGCTCCATGTCTTTCTTGTACTGGGAGCCCCAGAGCTGGATGCAGTACTCCAGGTGGGGTCTCACGAGAGTGGAGTAGAGGGGGAGAATCACCTCCCTCAACCTGCTGATCACGCTGCTTTTGATGCAGCCCAGGACACGGTTGGCTTTTTGGGCTGCAAGTGGGCATTGCTGGCTCATATTGAGCTTCTCATCCACCAACACCAAGTCTCCTCAGGGCTGCTCTCATGGTGAATGTAGTTTTATAATATGAATCTCAGCTAAGATACAAAGCCAACATTTTGGCATTCAGTCAGCCTCCTTACCTGTAGCTGAAATTTGGCAGCTAGTTGTCGGTACTGTGGGGAGTTGGGATCACTAAGTTCAGCTGTATACTCCTGATCAGTGAGAGTGACGCTGAATTCTACCATCTGCTCCACAGGCAGTTCTGGGACTGTGTTTGTTCCCAGCTCCTGGAAAAGAAGAGGAGAGGAAAGAAAAGGGAGAAGTACAACTAAGTGATTTTTTTTCCCCACATTTCAGTATTTAATAGATAGAAGGGTTCCCTTTTAAGCCCGTCCCCAAAAGAACTTTCTGAACGATATCCTACAAAAGGCAAGGGTTCCTAACCACATCTGTTGGCTTAATTTTTCTGCCTTTGCAAAAAGTTTCTATTACTGTGACTTTGATATGCATAAATGAAGGTGATGAAGAGAATCAAGCCATTTCTTGCACAGAGACTGTTACCAAGTCTTCTTATTTCCACCATCATTAAAGTTGTATAGCTTTACTTGCCACTTTGGAGGAAAGTGTGTGACGTCAAGGCGAGTGACAAGCAAATAGTAAAAGCTGGTTGGTATCCTACCCTCAGAAAACCCGTGGTCAACCAGAGCAGACTGACAGACTCTGTTACTGTTTCACGTTCAGACCTTTGCATTTGTTTTTTCCTGATAATAAAGTAGAATTTGCTTTACTTGTGTTACACCTTTCCTGTGCAGTTGACTTTACTGTTATTAAAAGTACTCTTGTTTGCTGTTTCCCAACTTTATTTGCAGTTTTGGATTACACTTACTAATTTTTTTGTCCTTGAATAATGTGAAACTCCAAAAGGCAATTCATTTGTAGGCTACGATGTACTATCCACAAGGAGGAAAGCCACTATGAGTGTATTCAGAAAGATTTCCTAATTCATCCCAGATGTAGAGTTACACATTTACTAGTTTTAAGATCAGAACATAGCTCTTGTTGCTTATTCACAAACAGCTGAGCTTCAAATTTCAAGTCTTGGGATGCAAGTATTTGAAGAGGTGATGCAGAGAGGTCACCCAGGAAACTCCATCTTTCTTAGTCCTTCTTCACAAATACTGTTACTAATATTAAAAGATTTCATCCCTGCGTTCCAGTGCCAATATATTTTATTACACAAAAAAGCCTTTTTTTTTTTTTTTTTGAACAAAACCTTTCAGGGTTCTATAAAGTTTGCCTGTTAAAAATGTGAAGGTCTTAGAACACAAAACAAGATTTTCTTTACTGCATGTACATTGCATGTTTATACTTATTAACAATATTTACATATTCTGTATTCTTTAAACACTTTTTTTACACTTTTATTTTCTCAAGGACAATTCTACTCTCAGCCAGGCTTTTTATACCTTGGATAAACAAGCAAAGATGACAAGCGCAAGACAATGATCAAAAAGAAACTGGCCCAAAAGAGCAGCCAGCTCATCAGCCTGAATCCCACAGAGAGGTGGGGTTTCCACTTCTGCTGCCAGGTGGGTTGGCACAAGGCTGCTAGAGACATCTGTCCTATACATAACACCTAGGTCTTGATAGCTTCCAAGAGCAAGCAGAACAAAAGAGATGTGCAATTACAGTGTGCCAGGGGGTTAGAGAGAAAATAAGATGTTAATACAATAAAGAATGAGTGAAACAGGAGAGAACACTTTCTGCACCCATTAATTCTGCTTAATGCAGCTCTGCTAAGTCATTCCTTAGGATGCCTCAGTTTTAGAGGAACATGTTTTGTATTGCATATAAAAACATGGCTCATCAGCTAGAGAAAGAGCATTCTGTAATGTTCTGTCATGTAAACAGAAGATTAAAGAGCATGCATTTACTATACAGCTGCCCTATGACTTTTGAGGAGCCAGTCTTTAGGGAGCTGGTCACAAAGGACCGGGCTGAGAAAGAATGAGGAAACCTATAACATGGAGGAACTGGTTAATGCCAATCTCCTAGTACATCTCAAACATCACAAATAAGAGATTTTAAAGCCATTTTTTCCTCATATTCTATCTGCTTTTTCACTCCAACAGCTATGATACAGGTAGGTAATACTCAATTGAGAATATGAAGATTATTTTGCTTTCTTAGATCCTGAGGATGTAATGATTTCGGACAGTAAAAACAGCATTATCTGGGATCGCTCTGGTGCAATTCCTCTGCCAGAGCTGAGAAGCTTGCAGAGGTGGGATGGAGAATGGTGGCGAATTGCCAGGAGTGTGATGGGCGAGGCTTCAGCCAGCATTTCTGCCCTCAAATTCTTGGTGGCATCAGCACAGAAACCTTGAATTCAGCCAAGTGGGGAGGAAGTGGCATGACCCTCTTCCTACAGTCTGTATGCACAAACAAAAAAACCCAACAAACCCCAGAGTGGCTTGTCAAGGAGCTGCTCTGGAAAGGCAAACATTTTAGAAAGTCAAAAAAGTCTCAGAGCAAAGTGGAGGGGAAAGCTCAGAAGCTATGCATTTTTACATTATTAATGAAGAACGAGGTTACAAAATGGTGCAAAACAGGCAATGGGCCCTTCATTAAAAGAATTAAGACTCTACCTAAAAGCTGGTTGCCATATTTTTATAATTTCTACATGTATGCAAGAAACATCTTGCATTACTCCAGTACAGAAGAGATGCTAATAAAACCCTTCAGTCCTATCTCAGTAACAGAGGGGAGCACTCATGGTTTATAAGCACTGAGTGTTTGTAAGGCTTCTCCCTCTTTTCTGCTAGATGAGCCCAAAAAGAAGGGGTGAGTAAAATAGTGGGATAGGAAAATAGGCTGCCCTCACCTTCACAGGAGTCTTCGTGTCGTTAACAATTTCGTTGAGCAGCGTGCCGTTAGGTACGGTTGCATACGGCGAGAGAGATGTGCCGGGGGAACCTGGGCAGGGGTTAAAGCAAAATCAGGCAAGAACAGGTTTGCACATCAAAAATCTTCCCCTTTCTGTGTTGGTCAGGTGTCAGCTCGCTGGAGAAAATTTCCTTATGGAGGGTGTGTTTGGATGCAAGCCTGCACCAGTGAAAGGTGGTTGTGACTTACAGCATGGGTAAAGCTGCTACTTTTTATGCAGTAAAAACAGAACATCGGTAGTATTGCATGTGTGTGACTGAAGGCAAAAATGGCAGCAACTATGCATCAATGAAATTGTGTGAATTAAATAATAATATTGGATCATTTCCTGTCGTACCGCATTATATATCACCAAATGTCTAAGTTTGATTTTGCCAATGGAGATCTTTGTCTCTATGATAGCCACCTTTTGTTAGGGCTCAATTTAAAGTAACAAGAGGTTTTGACACAGTTTTCCAGCTACAGGCAAAATTACCATGCTGGAAGTTGCTGTCAATAAGATTCCGTCATATTTGGCCCTCATAAAAATACGTGTGTAGGATGTTTCCTCCTTGAACCAAAATGCTCATATTTACAGATTTTTATCACTGCGTAAATTTCTAACATTATTTTAAAGAACTATAATATACAACACTGTTGGTAGGTCTAATTGGAATAATTGCTGAAATTAATGTCTTGGCATCACCGTGACTTTCTGGCTAAAGTCATTCTTTATTTTCGTCTGCTTGCTTATTTTGGCTAACAAAATCCAGCAGCTGACACTCTAAATGTTATTTCATAACTGAAGCAAAATTAGATCTACTCTCTACTCTCCTAAAACTGGGAAAACTTATACATTTAAAGACTGTCAAACAAACCTGGAATGCTACATTTGAGTAGCAGACATGCTGTAAAGAAATTAAAAAAATGCTTCTTATAGATTATTTTGCTAAAGCATTTTCATTGTACTTCACTGACCTTGTCATGCTTCTACTCCATTCATTAAATTACAGCCCTCTAAGATGTATGAATCATTGGGTTTAGCAATTCTATTTAATGGGCAGATGCAAGCAAGCAGATTTGATTTTACCTGTAGAAATGGAAGGAATGTCTTCCAGCTTTTTGCCACCTGTTTTCTCTGTGGATATTTCATCCTTCCTATCAATCAAATAGAAACGAGTGATTTAATGATCAACATGCTATACCGGCAATGGCAAAGGTGTAAAAAAATGTAGAAATGACCCCTATATTAAGTGTACTTTAAATGAGAGAAGTTATTTCTAATGGAATATTTGATAAGCTGGTTAAACAGGCAATGGAACAGTAGATCATATTTTATATTCAGCAATTTATGTATTTCCTCTCCTTCAATACAGTATTTTCTCTTAACAATGAACAAAAATACTGATTTGATATATTCCTCCACGAAGGACTATCAATCCTGTCAGGAGTCTACTCATGAGGTTTCACAACTGATTTTCTCTGAGCAGTCAGAGGGATGATGTCACAGAGATTAAATCAGTGCACAGGGTCTGCTTTTTCTCTCTTTGAAGTCTATGAGTGGTTGACCACTGACTTCTTGTACGTTATCTAAACCAACTATTGTCTTATTTGCTATAGTTCATCCTATCAAGATAGTTCAGTGAGGGCTTTGGGCTTCTTCTAATTTCAGAGCCACTGGACATTTCATGGTTCCAAGGGTGTTTCATGGTTGGTGTAAGGACAGGATGGGTGGACTTATTGTTCTGTTGTTAGCCTGCATTATAATATCATCAGGATGCTTCCAACTAATAATAGCTTCAAATTAGTTTCCTGGATCAGGATTATTATGAATTGTAGGTATGTTTATGTTTGGATCTGGATGTAATGTTGATGGGTTAATGCCTACCACAGTCCCCACGGCAAACAGCTCAAAACTCAAGTAAGAATATGGTGGGTGTGATGTACAGATTGTCTGCCTTGCATCACAGGATTTGTTTTGTATTGTTGATATTATTTTCTGTTCTAAGTTTTACAGTCATGTGCTGATGAAGAAATTTTGGAACTGAGACTGTTAGCTTGCCTGAAAAGCATAAGCGGTATGTATTTTTAAGGACATTTTATAATAGATGTGTCAAAGATTCCTGCAGTTTAGGCTATAGAATAATTTAAACTCTAAAACTAAATGTTTATTCATTTGTAGCTTTTGAAAACATTTAGATTCTTAGATAAGAATCCTCTAAGTGGCATTTTGAGATTTTTCTTTCCTGAAATTGAAGAATTTCAGTTGTTTTGGGTTCTAAGTAGAGTGTGGAAAAAAACACAGCATAAAATAATAATAATAAAGAAAATAATGGAAATAAATATCCTCAAAATTTCTGTAGAAATAGATATTATTAAGACAGTGCACACAGGTGGAGTGTTTGTGAAAACTGATACAAGTGAAAGAATTAGGGGTGCCACAAATGTGTCGTGTGATTTTAACTGAGACAACATGAAGCTTGTAGCATAGATAGAAAAGACGTCTGGGCTGCATTTCTATACAGGACCAACCTAGATGCTGAGGAACATAAATAAAGAATATGAACAACTCTTGATTTACCACATCCTCTGGATATCTTGTGTGGTGAGAACTAATGTATTATATGCAATGCTTTCGCAGTGTCTTTAGGCAGACACTGATCTCTCTACATGACATCTACAGAAGACACAAAATGTATCCCAGACCACACAGTAGTAAAGATGAATTCCAACAACATGTAATCATGGATGCCTGCATTTCCAGCAAAAAGACAAATAGTTTCACTGAAGGTACTTCACCTTCTGAATTGTGTCTAGGGAAAAACCACACTGTTCACCAAGAGCATAAGAACACTGAGATCAGTCACTTCACTTATTGCCTTGCTGCTGCTGTTTGCACTAGGCTGAGTGGAAAGACCTCCCTTTGGATTTCCAGGGGAGTTTAATTAGGCCCTACATTATTAAAAATACATTTCTGAGAAAGAAGAACACTCAAAGCTCCCATGTCATAATGAATAAAGATACCTAAGACCTCTGTGATCATGAGACAGTATAACTTATGAATGGAAAGGATTATTTGCTACACCTGAAAATCTAAGAAAATTTGAAGAAAAAATAATACATTAACCAGAGAAAGTGTGGACAATGATTTGTCTGGCTGTACTATAGTATTTCTATAGAGAGACAGAGTTCAGTACTGTAACTTTAATCCTGCCATTCTCAGACTCCTGAGCACTGCCAGGGGCATATTTTTTTCCCAAGAGTTTATGGAACAAAGCATCACATTAGTTAACACCATCATGACGTGTAAAAATACTGGGAAAAGCTAAAGTGAAGGCATAGAGTTTTCATATTATTGCTTAATGTAGCCTCACAGATAAACTTTTGTTCAGCTCTATGACTTTCCTTTTGAGAATCGTAGCAACTGTGGGTAATCTTTTGTCACACTCCCAATCAACATTAGCCTAAAACGAAGCCGCAGCTCTGTCAGGTTTTCATGCTCACATTAATCTAAAAAGACATTCTGTGGTGTCTCAAAGTGAACAGGCAGCTCAGACATTTGGTCACCTTTATTATTTGTGATTCGATTACTGTGTGCTATGATATATACAGTATATACACCTCTCTCTCACAGCACGCACCAAATACACCACAGTGCTACCTGTATATCTGTTCACATCCACGCACATCTACAGGTATCTTTTTCAAAAAAGGCAGGAACATCAAGTGACAAGGTTCTACTTGTGCTACTTACCTTTCCTGGAAGGTTCTATGTTTTACTCGCTGCAAAAAGATTAAGAAAAACAGCATTTTACTAGTGGGTGTATCCAACCATTGAGCAGAAGCCTGTTAGCTCTTTCGTTTACTGTACTTTTATGTTTTCCTTCTAACACATGCCCCCTCCTCTTCCTGAGCAATACTTTGCCCTTATATAAGCAGATGGGGAGGCACTTGGAAATGTCCCCCAGTTTCTAAACAAATGTCAGTAATACTTACCCGTTGGATTATTTCCAGGTGCTCTTGGGAATTGCTGAAGTTTTTGCCAATGTCAAATATGCAGAAGGTTTCCCTCTGGCAGGCAGTAACCCAGTTCTGATATTCAGAAGTATCAGGAATCCGATCCAGAAAAATACGAAAGGCTTCCCACACAGCTTCCTGGCAGACTGAGTAAGAAGAAAGGGGCTGGGGATGGATGCTTTGTACCAGAAAGTAGACTTGAAAGCCTTTTAAAAGTGATTTGGAATTTACACATTTTACTGTACTTAGTAAACAAATCCAGTTTCTAGGTATTTTTAGATATTTAGGTCTTTTAGGTCTTTTTGAGTTGACAGTCATTTGCCTTTATGCTGAAGGATTAACTGTCTTTGAGTTAAGGATTGCTAATTTCCCTCATTTTAAAAGAGACATTAATTTGGCCTAACATCATCATCATGAATAAGGAGCAAACACAAAGCACACTTCCTTCACCTCAGAGGTCCATCCATACAAAGATACGTACTGGATGTTCTAGTGAGAGCAAACATGGAGGGAGAGGAAAAAAAATAATCTAGCAGGCATCATACCTGAATAATCATAATTTTAACTGTATACAAAGGTTTTGTACATTAGTATGCTTAACTATGCTTAGAACAAGCTAAACAGAACATATTCAAGATTTTTATATTCTCCATACATATTAAAAATATTTTAATGGAACAATATATTTTTAAATGCAGCAGGCTAAAATGATCTGATTATATTCCAGATTTTCAATGTAATTAGTCTTTTCAAAATCTTAAGGACATCCTGCAGCAGGTACATGCTTTATGTACCTTTTATATTCCAAATTTGTACCTTTTATATTCCAATTATGTACCATTGTATTCCAATTATGTACCTTTTATATTCCAAATTTTCAATGTAATTAGTCTTTTCAAAATCTTAAGGACATCCTGCAGCAGGTACATGCTTTATGTTTCTTTAAACACCTCTGGAAAAAATGGATGACTTAGTATAGGTACAATTCCTTTGGAAAGAACGTGATTTCCTTCCTCTCTACACAACTGTACACAGCCATTTGTTCAATGTTAAATATCTCCTCCGTGGTGCTGAATCACCCAGTTAAATGCTCAGCTACATCAGGCAAGATTAACAGGTACTGTGGCTGCAGAGAGAATAGTAGTGTTCGGCATCATTTGGGGAAAAGAAAATGAGCATGAAGAGAATAAGACAGTGGGGGTAGATTTCAAAAAGGTGGTATTCAGGAATGGCTCTAAGGGAGCTTCATTTACTGGATGGGAACTGACTTAATTTCATGAGATTATGTAACACATGCCATATAGTAATGGCAACTAATACTTTTACGTATTCTGTTGGCTCCCTCCTTATGAAAGCAAGCTGTGAATTTCGGCTATAGTGTGCTATGAAATATATTAGAATGCATATTTGGGCTTGGTGCCCAGTTTTTTAATCTCTTTTTTCTGAACTCTGTCAGGCATTTCAAGGAAAACTTGTAAAAGATAAGTTCCTGCTGCAAAGACCTTGATCTCTAGCCCCGTGAGTGAGGATCATGACTTGCGTGAGTAGGTCAGGGAGGGGAGAAAGTAGCAGAAACTCAGTTACAAAATGACTGCTCAGAAATAGTTCATAGGGTTTACTTTCCCATGATGGTTCTGATAACACTGGTCTTAGATATGTGTGCATAAGTGAGTTTTTGAGTCACTGATGTCCAGGTGGGGCTGCACTTCCGAGAGCACTTTTACCAACGTCTTGCTGAAGTTTCCTCTTTTATGTAAATTGAAACCATTCCTAAAAGATTCTGGAGAATAAACTGTCCCCTCCTCCAGACAGCTACTGCCTACCTGACTAACTACACTAATATGTCTTTGAATTTTTGTTCAGATGCCAGCCCCTCCCAACACCCAAAATATTTGGATTTCATTTAACTCACTTTGCACAGCCTCAAACTCAACATAGAATGAAGACTGGCTGCACTTGAGCCGTGTTTAAAATCACTGAGTAGTCCAAAGCGGTCTTCAAGCTAGCGCAGAGCCAGGAACTGCTGTTCTGTGTGGACTTTCCTGCTTAACTGCAGAAATATCCACTTAGGCAGGTTGTCCTCTGCAGGGGCTGTGAACTCAGTTGTGTGGGATAACCATCATGGCTCGGTGGCTGCTAGAATCCACATGTATTGAGCAGAACCAGCTCAGTTTATCTCAGCTGTCGCTATACCTTCCCATTCATGGGTGACTGCATCTGTCACTACTTGTTGATTACTCCAATATTGTTAGAGGTAACAAAGCCAGCTGTATTTTCGGCTTTGTGAAAATATAACGTACGCACGCTCAAGATGAAGGAACACATTTCTTCAAAATGTTGTCTAAAGTTACATGCTTTTAGAGAAGGGGATTTTCAAACACGTTAGAAAAATAACATTTTAAAACTTGCTAGCAATCTAAAAGCTGTTGCCTTTAGCACTGTACTTTGCAAAGTTCATTACTGTGAGATGGGACATTTATTTTCAGTACTTGATACCTGCTTTGACTTAGAGTGAGCTAATTATCTGCATTATCTGAAATTCAGTGTCTCCGAAATTAGTGCAATCAGTTTCCCTAGGTATTCTCTAAACTTGCTGTAGGGATGTGCTCACCTAGCTGTGTTAGGGCACCTCAGTAATACCTCAGGAACGACCTGCCCTCCCAGTAGAGCAGCTGCATGTGGAGCAGATGTGGTCAGATTATTAAAAAAGAGCAGGCTGTCTTTCGAAATGATTTATTCATTATGAGCTACCTTCTATCATCTTTTTCTCACTTACGACTCTCTTGTATCTGTTTTTCCGAACAGTAACTGCTGAATAAAGATATACTGTCTGATGAAAAGTAATCCAGTAACCAGGGTTTAGATAAACATGACACACGGCCAGCTGAGGAGGTGTTGTAGCTGATTCGATGCATGCTCCCAGTTTGCCCCACATGAGGGACTGACTGTCTTCATGGTGACTTAACCTATGGTGTGTTAGGGTCACAGTAGGCTCAGGTTGTCTAATAGCAACTGTCTGAGCTCCTATATCTGACCTGTTTTGTGTTGGGTGCTCATTCCCAAGAGCATAGAATATATATATATATATATGCCAAAAAAAAAATTTTTAATTTTTCTTAGGAAGCAGTAAAATTCTCTCGAGAACAGATACGATCCACAGTGCTGTTAAAGTTCTAAATGTGTCATGGGACTTGGAGGGGTGGAAGTGTTCTCCTAGACTTTGGGTAAGGAAAAGAATGGACCTAAAGGTACGCCTACAAAACAAAATGAAGCTAAGATTGTCCCACAGATAGGCACAGGCTGTAAGACTCCAGCATGGCTACCAGATTATCTTTTTGTGAAGGCTTGTATAGCTTGTTATAGCTTCAAGGATAATGCTTGCATCACCTCATTTTCACTTCTACCTTTTTTTTTCTTTTCATTTATCACTTTCATCAGGTAAATTAGCATGCTCAGCTGGGAGGGCAGAAGTCTTGGGTTCTGATCTTTCCTTGAAGGAAAGATAATTTGAGGATTTAACCAAGGACATTGTAATGGAAAATGTGCAACTATTCAAGGGAGCAGAAACACTTTGAATGAGTGTACAAATTATTCAGCTCAGTCATCTGTTCTCTTGCTTACTTTTTTGGAAGTATTTCAGCTTCAGTTAAGAACCAGATGACACCTACTCAGAGAATTCTGTGAGTGTAGGACACTCTGCTGGAAAAGAGGAGCTGTAAGTTTAAACCTGCTTGCACTACAAGACTTATAGAGCCCAAAATCCCACTCCAAACTGATGTGCCTCACTCCAGAAAAAGTGGTAGTGTTGTCATAATCAGTTTTTAAATGAAAATGTCATAGTTGGAGTTCTCTGAGTTCAGGTCAATGATACCAGCCTGTCCCAGGATAGCTTGCTTTCAGCCCAATCAGGGATGTGACCAATGAGCTTTAGGGACTTTCAGGATTAATTAGCATTTAAGAAAAGCTTTTTTGATCAGCCTCTTTAACACATTTCAGAATTCTGTCTAATGCCTATTGGGTTGGAATTCAGTCCCACAGTGGATACTATATGTGTTTGTATCTAAAGGAATGGCTACAGACAGTGGTGGTTTGCCTGTAGTAAGTGGCTGCTGGAGTAAAATTTTTGCAGCTCTATATCCAGGTTTCATTTCAGAGAGAACTAGCTGGTTCCCTAAGAGAAAGAGCTGAGGACCAGCAAAGTTACATACGTGTATGTGAATGATTGGAGATCAATACAGAGGACAGATAAGCAAAATTGATTTAGAGAGTAGATGTTGCCTTAGATACTTGCATCCCAGAAGAGCTGACTAGGTTTTAGAATTAGCTTTGGACCATCTAGCTGCAGCACAAAAATATGCATTTTTTAATACAAATTGGAACAGCCACAGAATGAAAATCTGGGAGAGGGAGAGTGAGGAAGGAAGGAAATATAAAAACCAGAGGGCTATTTGCACCATATATTCTAGGGATCTAAAATTGGAGTGGTAACTCTATAGGCTCTCTAAGGTCAAGGGAGGAAAAGAAAGGGCTGGGGAGGGAGTGAATTAATTGGGAAAGGGCAGAAAAAACATTCTAGACTTTTTAAAAATAAGATTAAGGTCTTTGCATGAGCTACTGGCAATTAACTCAGTGTTTGTAGCATATGAACACTGCCACAGACTTAATATAACTACAGATACACCAATATATTTGTGCAATGACCAATGAATGGTTTCGTTACTTATTCTGAGCTGGTGGGATTAATTCTGAGTAGCAATGATGGTACCTGCTGCACTTTTGAGAGAGGTGGTGCATCTTTACAGAGTAGTACAAACATAATTTGGTCTTCACGTTCTGCCATGCTAGAACACTATGCAATTACACTGAGTTCATTAGTCTTTTGAGTGCATTGTTTTATTCTGTTCTGATAACTGTCTTGAACTGTGCTAATGCATGTCTAACGTTTCATTATCTACAAAAAAAGAAAGCATAAAGCAAATATCAGATACACTGCTAAGAGCTAAAGAACAAGATTCTGGAAAATTATTGTGTTTCCTCAATTAAAAGAAGTACTTTCAGGAAGGAAATACATGTTGCAATCATCATCTTACCTCTTAATCTATAGTAAGCTTGATGACTGGCTAAAATCTGCTTCACTGATTCTTGCGGGCAAACTTTCACACCAGTTGAGAAAAAGGATGACCTCTTTGTTCGATGTTTTGCCATGTCAAATATCCGCCTTATGGTTGATACTCTGGACCTCTTTGTTGTTCTTTCTGTTTTGTCTGACCCTGAGGCATCTGCAAGATGTTTGGCTTCACCACGGTTTATTTTATTAGGAATTTCTGGAAAAGATAAAAAGTAAACATGTACATAAACATACATTGCATAGGCAGTAGGTGCCAAATGCAAGGTCATGTGTGGAAAATGGGCATAAACTTGAGAGTTCTTTTTGTGATCTCATATTGGTGTCAATGCCCTGACTGAAATAATGTGCTGAGGAGAAACACCCTGTGATCATATGGAGGAACTGGGACTCAAGAGACCTGGTAACTAATTTCCTTCTATCTCAATATCTGACCTCCAGGTCACACAGGGTAAAAGTTTCGGAAGCCCTAAATCTTGTTTTCAAAAGTGACTTTGGGTTAGATCCACAAAGGACAATTAAGTGCTTGAAATTCATGCTACAGCATCTCATTTGTGACCATATCACCCTGTGGGGAAATTTACAGTACAGTCATAAGTAATGGTCTGGAGCTTGGGGAAAGTGAAGCATATCTGTAACAGCTTCCAGTGTAAAAAGGTGTCTATGCTAGCAGATAAGTAATGTGATAAATAGTTGTACCTTAAATCTGCCGCCTTTCAAGATATTCTTATCTTGCCTTTGTGCTTAAAGGCACATCTTCCTTCACATCTGGTTCATTGCCTTTAATCCATCCCAAGAACTGAACCCTGAAGCACTCTTTCAAAAGCTGAACGGGAGTTTGATTGTCTTTGGGCAAAGAAAGAGCTGCCTCCAGTCGCACCCTTTCACTTCGCAGTGCAGTCCTCCATCCTTCCCTCACATAAACAGAAGTATTAATGAGAACAGACTGCAATTATGTTTCCTTGCCACTGGACGATAGGTGTTGTGAATGCTCTGGCATTGACTCTCAATCGATCTTTAACTGTTCCTGGCAAAGTGGAACAGCTGCAGCAGAAACAAGTGAAATCAGTGAGTGGGAATTGAAGATCCAGGATTAAGTTTTACTTACGGAGCTATTCAGTTATGAAAAATGGAAATACTTCTAGGGTTTCAAAATAGCCTCAAGCATAGGAAACCCCATCTTAAGAGGCACACAAAAATTCAGGACTCATTTGGTTCCACTTCCTAGGTAGTCATGATGCAGTATTACATGACATAGCAGCTAAATTTAATGTAAAATGTTAACAAAAATAACTTACAAGGTATACATTTAAATGAGCTAAAATACAGCATTTTGCAGGATCATGTAACAGTAGCAATTAGTGCCTTTCAGATTATCCTCCAAAATTTTGCATACATATTAATAAAAATGTTAAAGTTCATTTGGAAATACCTTTTTTGGTTTCATTTTGATACATTTCTTACAGTCATTATAGATGAAAAATAAAGAAAAATGTAAACAGAATAAAAGGTGTTTTGAAAGAACGGTTTTGAAAGACCAGTGTAAAATTTGTAGATAATTGGAAAACTTTAAGGGAGAAAATGTAAGAAAGTCATGGTGTATGTGTGCCTGAATGCTGATGAATTGACTGAAAAAATTGCTTTGAAGAATGGTTTAAAAACTTGTAAAAGAAGAATAAGAAGAAATAATATGGTTTAAAAGGAACAAGTTTCATGAGAGTAATACTATCACAAAAAGTAAGAACAAAAAATTATCAGTTTACTGGAGAAAGAAGAAATGTCCTGCTGCATATAACAAACTAATTATCATGTTGTTAAGCAAATCAAGAGAAAATAAGGAAGGAAAAAACAGGTTATCTTGGAAATTTGGAACTGTGTTAATTAAATATTTTAAGAAAATTGGGCAGATAAATGATAAGGAAAAAATAATTGAAAGTATACTGTTAGAAAAAGAATAGTACTTGCAATAAAGAATGCAAAAAGTTCTACCATCCATGTCAGCACACATGTATATATGTATGTGTGTATATATATGCTTCAGTTCTTATCTAACTTCAGAATGAACATCCAATGCTTACTGTGTAGAAATCATAATAATGACATAGGCATTATGAGGTAGGTGGTACTCTGATATGGAAGTGGCCAAACACCGCATCAGCTGAGACACTGAATTATTTGAATGACATATGGGGTGCGAGCAGCAGATCCAATGCCACTGAAATCTCAAAGCAGATCACTGAAAAGGTCTGGAAGAAAATACCAAAAATCTACGTGGAAAGTAGCCAGTTGTAAGTCTATTACCTTTTACAAGCTATCTTAACTGCGGCAGCCCAGCTGCCCAGGCAGTCTGACCAACTGGGGCAGAGGATTTTGTCACTAAGCTCTTTGATAGCTTTTGTATGGAGCAGAGGTCTTTGCTGAAGGATTTGCTTTTTCCCCAGGATTTACCCCTAAGTCATTACCTTGAATTGAGAATTATACTATTCATAAAACTGACAATGGAGATCCTTCTCAAATGATTGTTGAAATGATTTCAGATTCTCTGTGTTAA
Organism: Aramus guarauna; assembly: GCA_013400195.1. Lineage (NCBI taxonomy): Eukaryota > Metazoa > Chordata > Aves > Gruiformes > Aramidae > Aramus > Aramus guarauna. The sequence continues at coordinate 110,789 of VXBL01003401.1, forward strand.
GGCCATTTGGGCTTTTCAGCCTGAGAAAGTGACCATGCATTATCTGCTTCCAGTTATCCCTGTTCTGCTAGCCTGTTCAGGGTAGGTGCAAACTTTTTCTCTTTTCCTTCTTTCCCTTCAATTTCCACTTTTTTGTGGGAGGGATTTGTTGCTTAGATATGCTCTCTGTAGCAGGTTTAATTCCATTTGTATCTTGTGGCTAGTAAATTTCCCTTACTAGAATAACTTTTATTATCATCAGTTACTGAAATCACTTTTTTACTAAAATTTAGCAAGATTTGAATTGAAGGAAGCATCAACGCCTTTCCCCACATGACTGTCCAATGCTTATTTCCTAGTATTTACTGCATACGAATGGAAGAAAACCTGTCTTTTGGAACAAACATTATTTGTCCACAATTCTTCAGACCTGTGCTTTCCCCTGTGTCTGCAGAGATTCTGAACTGAGAGATTTTAACCTAAGACTCCCAGATGGTTCAGCTGTGTGCTTTACTGTAATATCCCTCCATCTACAATTTTTTAGATGCTTGGCTTTCAGTTTCCTGGGTTGAAAATAAATCTAGAGAGACCTGTGCTATTATGAAATTGACCCCATGTATATTAGATGATCCCTTTTCTTTTTACCATGCAACATAGTAATTGAGTAAATTGGAGTGGTGCAAATTTTACAGAATACATAATTTGATCATGTAAAAAAATCCAACAGTACTAGGTTGCTTTACTATTCTTAAAATAAGTAATTTTTGTAAATTTTTTGTTCTTATTCTCTTTTCTTAAACAAACATATGCAGTTAATATATTTAGTATTTAGCCTGCCCAATTTAACTTTTTTTTAATTATTATTATTATTATTATTTTTTATTAGCTCTGTTGTTTCACAAATTTGACTGTCTTGGTTTTACCTTTTAAAAGTACATCTAAGATTTATAGTTTTCTTTGATGGTTCCAGGGCAGAAGGGCAGATATAACTGTCAAAGTCTGGTAACTTTTTACCGTGCTTTAGCATCATCTCCTGGGTGCCTTAAACAGAGCTGTAATTCTCCTTCCTTATTCTCACATGAAAGAATCTGCATCATTAGCCTGATTTTCCAGGTGGCATATTTGATGAAAATAGTCGAGGTAGTTTTACCAGAATGATCTATAGAGTCACTGTCAGCTGTTATTAAAATTTGAAGTTCCTGATCTCTAGTCCTGAACTTAGACAAATATAAGATTTTCAAAATATGATAAAGCAATTTTCAAAGTATGATATAGCACTATTATTCATATGGGAGCTAATCAAAAGTGCTTTGACAAACATACAGGTCTCTCAAATGCGTACTACTGTTCTTCAGATTTTGTTTTCAGGCAGATAAACAGTATTCATTTCTCCAATTAAAAATCTGAAATCCTCAGGATTAGGCCAGACCTCTACCCTGTGTCTCTTGAGACCTGCATGATCAAATTTATAGCCTCACTAAAAAAACCAAGGCACAAGAAATAGATTTCAAAGGTGAGCATTCCTATGTGTTTTTAATAATCTACAAAATGAAAAAGGGAAAGTACATTGCTATTTAACTGGATTCCAGAAAAAAAGAATTTAAAGCCATTCAGATAGTTGATCAGTGGGATTTTCTTTTATTTGCTTTTATAAACACAGGAGAAAGAAGCTTGCATTCATACCTGTTTTATATAACTGTAGTGGATGCTTTTCTATACAGCTTTATTAATTTCTAGCTGTTAATAGTATCAATTTTGGGAGGCCTCCAGTTTTGGTATGGGTTTGGGGTGTTTTTCAGCAATGTAGGCAATCTCTGTGTAGGAACATTTACCTAGAGCATTAATTTGGAAGTAAGCTTTTAGAAAATTAAGATGTCATTGCACGCACAGAGAAGAATTTAAAATACGGTAACTAAAGGTTTTGGCAGCAAAATTCAAGGTGACATCAAGACAAAACTGTTGAAGTCTGAATAATTCATCATTAAAATCATCACAAGGTTTGACATGTATGAAAAAGCAGATTAATCTGAAAAATAAGTGGATGTTTTTAGGATAGAATGGAATGCTTGATTGATAAATGAGACATATTTCCTTCACAATAAAATAAGTATTAATTATTATAAAAAGACAAGGCTTATTTAAGGGGAACTGCTGAAATAGGACAAGAGGAAAGCTTATCATAGAAGGTTAATTCATTAATTAATACTGATATTTAATCTGCTCAGGTCTTGTCTCTGCGAGCTCAGTGCCCTTAAACACAAGATTATGTGCCTGCCTTGTACTTATCTTCAGGTCCAATGTATTCTTTAACTATTTGTAATGCACGCAGTGAAAGAACTTCAAGAGGAATCGCTGAGGGGACTTGGCCCCTACAGCTGTTGCATCCTGGTGTGTAGTGGGTCTTACCCAGGAGCTAAATGGGGTAGCTGAGGTACAGGAGACAACTCAGTTTGGACCTCACTTCTTCAGGTTTAGTGTCCTCAGCCAGTGACCTGCTGGGTAAGAGGGTAGTGACCACCACTGTGAGGATGTTTTGTGAAAGATAAGGAGCCGACATTGGTGCCTGGCTTCAGAAGATGAGCACTGGCCAGAGAAGAATGCCTGTGTTCATAACAGAGAGGAAGAGGGCTAAGGCATTTTTGTTTTTAAAGTAATTAATCTTAATTCCTCAAAATTAATATTGACAGTGATGAGCTTGGTAATTCCTGTTTGGTATGTTGGCTTGTGTGAATGCCATTCTTACGTGTCACTGAACAGCAACATTACCTGTGGAATGAGGCCTGGGTATCTAATTGTAGCAAAAAGCTATGGGGGCCAGGTCCAGGCTTCCAGCTTGGAAGACCTCATGTACATCTGACTGATTTCCACTAGCAAACTTCCTGCACACCTACTGCAAAGCTGGTAGATGTGGCGCTTAGGGACGTGCTTTAGTGGTTCAACTTGGTGGTGCTAGGTTAATGGTTGGACTTGATGATCTTAAAGGTCTTTTCCAACCGAAAGGATTCTATGATTCTATGATTATTCTATGATTCTTCTATGATTCTACAGACCGAGCACTTTCATGTACCTACTAATATCTTGTGTTATGCAAGGCTCAGCATCGCCTTATGTGTCAGGGACGTGCTAGGCCATGCCTGTGCGGCGGGGACCTGGTACTGAAGACAAAATACGTCTGATCCCTGTATCTCTTGCTTGGAATCGCCATGACAAAATGTCACCTGCACATGTTCTTAAGCTGTGCTCAAGCTCTCTTTGACACAGGAGAGGAGCTGCAGGCTCCTTAAAAAGGTAAGTTCTGCAGTTTTCAACCTTTTAAAGACTATGGTCTTGTTTTGAGTTGGATCTGTACCAAGAGATTTTCCTTCTTGAGAGTTCAGGAAAGACGTGGGTTTTCATAAATCCTGCTTCTTAGCAGGAATGTGTGATGATGCTCCATTAAACATTTAGGAAAGATTTATGTTTCATTCAAAGCTAGAAGATGGCATTAGATAATGGTTCTTTTACAGAACCCTTGAAATTAACCTGGATTTACATTTTGGTACCAAAGATCACTGCTGCCATCAAACAATATGCTTTGGAATTTCAGTAAGTGTGAAGAATTTCATTTCTGCAAGTAGGTAACACTGAGAAACTAAACTACCTGTCACAATCCCTCATCTGTTCCCCTCCTCCCAGATACTCACACAAATCTGTGTGGTTTTCTATGCCAAGTGGAGAAACACTATTGTTAAATCAACCAACTTCAGAAAGAAACCTAAGAAGATAATTTGAAACGATTTTTATGAATTTTACGCCGAGCCCTTATAACAGACAAACTTTTTTTTGGCCCTTCTCTAAACAGACAATTTGGTAACATATTTGAATTACGCTAGCTATACAACTCATGGCAAAATAACTATGGTGAATTATCTACCTGTTATAGATGAGAGTAGAAAACATAATATGCCACTGGCAAAACTCTCCTGCTTTTGTGAATATAGTTGTCATTTAATGACTAAAAATGAATCCACGTTCACAATAAATGCAGTCTGTACCAACCACAAATATTGAACATGCTGCAAGCTTTATGAGTCAACACATGTGATTTTGATACATTTCCTTCCTACCTGAAAGAGCATCATAAGAAACTCATGTTTTCCTTGACATCATATGTCTCATTTAAAGTAGAAATATATACCATCTCTTTCAGAGAGATCAGTGCAAATTCTGGTAAAGAATCCTCCTTGTTATTCACCAGCTTTACTAACCACCTTTGGAGCTAGATGAAATTGATCTAGTTTTGAGGGAGAAGAGGAAAGGGAAAAGAACTTGATTAAAATTGTCTTCATTTTTTGCTATAACCACAAAATCACAAAATGAAAGATGAGTGCATTACTGCTTCCTACCTGAAACTGCTGGGGCTTCTATGATCAGTGTTGACTTATGTGTATGAACGCTATACCTGGAGCATACCTGCTAAAACTGGTATTTCAGGTAACAGGGTTACCACGGTAGTTCATATACAATTGGATAAAGTCTGAGAGAGGTACTGAAAAATTCAGAGCAGCCAATAAGAAGGTAATTTTGGCTCTGCACTGAAGCAGAAATTTAAAAGTCAGTAGAACCTTGCCAGTAAAAACATCAGCATGGTGGCCCAAGTACAATTAGCTATGTAGCTATCAGTCTGGACCTTACTGATCTGCAGACAGCTGTGTGACAAGGGAGTTGCTTTGACAACCAGCCTGCTAAACTCTGCTGGTGTCCTGCTTTATGACTGCAATGCTTCTTACAGGTCAGGGCTCCAGTTTCTGTGTTACTCCTCAGGTCCTCACGACTTGGTGAAATGAGGACGATAGTGTTACTCTGTGAGACAGGTATATCGTAAGGTTAAAACTGGTGGTATACTTGCATACTATAAGGCGTGCTACAATGATGTAAGGGTATATAAACACACCTACGCTGTGGCAGGCATCAGGCAACTCCCAGATGATTGTTAATCCTATGTTTTCCAGCTATGCTACTATTCTGAAGTATCTGTCCGGTAAATAGCAGCTGACAGTGACTAAATGCCAGTATATATGTCTATAAAAGCAGATAGATAGATATTCATTTTTAGGATTGTGTTGTTCAATATCACACATTCCTAAGCGGAAGAAATTGTTGGAAACACAGCTGGGCTTGCAAAGTGCAAAGTGCATGGAGTGTGCAGGATAGTGCACCTAATTCCTGATTAAAATGGAAGAATTGTGTGATAGAGAATGAGCAAAAGACTCATTTTAATCCCAAAGGGACTCGGAATAGGATAGAGGTACAAAAGCAGAGGGGAAAACTCATATTTAAAATATTTTAAAGCATCAAAATGCAGCAGAATGCATACACAGTTTTCCTTCAGGGAAGATGAGAGAATGTTTGATACATCTGATGACTGTTGGCCGTATCACTTCTTGCACTGCTGAAGCCACTAGGACACCACAGTGAGCTAAGAAATGAAAAATACCACGAACAATAATCTGGATATCTAGCAGGTTAAACCTCCAAGCAAAGTTACTTTATTGTAGCCTGTAAATTAATGTCCTGTAAAGGGACAAAAACTGTTATTAATAATAGTGATCATCTTGTCCACAGTTGTTTTCAAAGAAAAAAATCCCACACATCTAACTGTTCATTCACGTATAGTTCACTAATCACTATGGTCTGGGTGTGATTATATCTGGAACTAATCTATAAGATTCAGTCATAAAATTCTAGTATTTTTATTCAAGTTTGGCTCTTAGCCAGGAAATAGATAGGATCAAAACCTGCATATAATCCAGTGTTACGTTTATTTTTTGGGAATAAAGTTTTACTTTTCAGTTGTTTATAAGCATAACCAGGAAACCTAACTTCAAATTGGTAATCCTTATTTTATAGGTGAAAGTAGAAAATAATCTTAGTGCAAAAAGCAGATGTCTTTTCTTTCTTTCTTTCTTTGAGGCTTTATGTTCTTTGACTTCCCTTTCCCTTTGGCACAAATTTGCTTAACCCTTTTTTCAAGAGCAATTATAGTAATGAAGATCTGCAACACTTACTGCTGAACTGGAACAGCCGAGCGGGAAGGGGTGAGTCAGAATGAATTAAAATTATTTCATAGAGCACACACAAAGCCTTTGTGTCCTAAAGAATGGCTGAGTAAATAGAGGATATTTGCTTGCTGAATAAAAAAATAACACTAAACAGCCTTGAACGCTCTCTGGCTCCCTTACCTTTTCCTTATTGAGTGTTAGGATGTATCCAGCAACAATGTATATTTTGGGGAGTTCAAACCTCCTCTGTATTTTGCTATTTAGTCTGGGTTTTCAGTGTTTTATCATTCAAAAGTTAAAATTTGCTCTACTGTCATATTTTTTGCATAGATTTTTTTTTTTTTTTTTCCATGGCAAAAATGTTTATCCCCCTCACTTTCCCTTCCCGTTGTTAGAGACAGTTTGTGTCAGGACAGTGGCAAAGACCTGAGTTCATGTCCTGAGGTCATTTCCTGGATTCTGGCACTAGTCATGGCCAAAGATAAACACTCCATCCCTACAGTCTTATGTTGCTCCCTACAGTTTCCTATTTATTTACTGTGGAATTGGAGGTGCTCCTGGGCAGCCTCCCAAATGGCTGGGAGAAGGATTTTTTTGGTCCTAGAATAAGGAGGGGAAAGAAGGACCAAAAGACATTACTGAGCGAGCCCCACTTCTGTTAACCCTGAAATACAGATGTGAGTAAACCAGGAATTTGAATTGAAGATAATTTTGTTCATGAGGGGAAAAAAAAAATCAACTAATTAACTTTATAAATATTTGGAGATTATTAATTCTATGGTGTGTTGTTTTTTTTTAAGATGAGAGTATTTTAGGTCTTTGTCTCTTATTTCCTAGTCTGTCACAGCTGATGTTTATTGCAAGCTTGAATAGCCCTAAAACCCTCAAATCATCTGTGTTTGAATCACTAATGAGCAATTAATATCCGTATTCAGATTACTGGGATAGCTTGTGTACTTTTGAAAGTATTTTCTGTAAGTACCCGACCCTAATGCTAAGTCATAAAATAACAGTTCTGGAATTCCAACTCTGGTAAAGAGGCTTCTTAACAGAAGCATTAATTCTTTTGAGATTTGTGTGTATATATTTGAGATAACATAGTTTTAAAATATATAAGGCATGACTATGTGTCAATTAAAAAAAATATTATGCATTTGCACATGCCACATGTACTTTACAAAACTGGTGGGAAGGAATTTTTCCAATTATCAGTCACATGCATGTATAGAAAAAATATTTTTTTCCCCTGAAAGCCATAAAAAATGAGAAAATTCCAAGACTGCTACATAAGCAGGATGCTGTGTGAGGTTTATTATTCATCATTGCTTCCTAAGAGTTGATAAACTTTCCATGCACCAAGTCTTCTGCTATATCTCTTAGGGAGATAATATACACTTCTGTATTCCTCTCTGTCAAGATATCCTCCCAGAATTTTGCCGAGTCTTTTATGGGAAATGTATTTTAACATGCAATCACAATTTGCAATAGGTGAAACTATGTGACCCCACTTTTTACATTATTACTTTCCAGTTCATAATTATAAACATAGACTTTAATGATACCACCAAGCAAGCAAGAATTACCTGGAATGCATTCTATCTCTTTCCATCATAGAATATGCAATTTAAATGCAAAAGCAGTGCATTTTGATACACAATTTCTTCTTGTCAGACATGAACTATCACTCATTCTTTCATTTTTTGCCACATTTCCATAATACCATTAATGATTAAATGACATTATATACACGGAATTAAAAAGTAAAACCCAAGAACAACAGGCTATAAATTTAGTGTTAACTAATACATTACTTTTTTCCGCACTGTAATTGTCCACTAGAGAAGATTTACATAATTTCAGTGAGATACAAGAACTCTGTTCTGTATTTTTTAAAGAAAATCTGTGCAAAGAAAAGCAAGACAAAAAAAAAAGTGTCAGTAAAACTTTCCAAGTGGTATTGACAACCGACTCTTACACATCATCTCTTTAACAAATATTTAAATACCATTGAGGAGACTTCTCTTTTATCATTTTACATTCTTTGCATTTAATTAACATGCGTGAGATTGACATAAAATAGGAGGTCATTTACTTGGGCAAGCATAAAGCAGTTGTAATGTTGACTTTTAATTCAATTATATAAATATCAAAGCATAGATGAAAAAGTTAGTAAGAAACCTTCCTTAAAATCAAACATGTTCCCTGAAGCTCTAAATCTATTGAATATGGAACTGAACAGGAAAAAGTCACATCACCATCGTTTGTTTTTTGTTGTTGAAGAACCTTCAAAGTTGCCGTGAACTTTTTAATGTTTTTAAAAGTAGCAATAGTTAGCTGTTGTTTTCTTGCAAATAATTTTACAATTATTATTACTACACTAATCCTTACTAGTATTGCTATTTTGTGTATATGTGCTAGTATGGTTTATTCCTCCAGAATTTGTATATCTAAAAGTTTTTATTTTTTTTTTCATACAATGGCTAGTAAATACAAAGATATACTTTACTACTTTCTCTTCATTTCAAGGATGGCAGGCCATCTTTAACAATGCCAGCACGTAGATATTCTTTCAGCTATTTTGCCCCTTTCATATAATTTTTTAGAAATTATCTTTTTTCATAACAGAAAATATGCAGGTAAATCAAAACTAAATGGGATCTCTTACAGAGATTGTAAAGCCTGGGAAACACATGTAAGAAATCTTGCCAACATTTCCTTTTCCAACTTTCTAGCAGTTTCAGTAACTATACTGTCTCTAGCTGAATTGTCAGAACACCACATTCCAAACAAAGAATTCTGTAATGTGACAATATACTGATCTTTCAATTATTTTTTCTTTCAACATAGGCAATGTAAATCAATATAACCCTTTATATATGAACTTACCTCTGCTTCCTTGAACTTGGAGAGCGAGGCAAATGATCAAAAATATTAATCCAGTTTTCAAATGCATGCTGTCTATTGATCATTCACAGTTTTGAAGAACAATCATTCAGGAAATAAGAATATTTAGGTCTAGTAGAAGAATTTTTTTTTCTTAAAAAACTAAACTCTCCAAATGTCTTCCCTCTTTTTTTTTTTT